>JABFOV010002366.1:8224-20205 GCA_022817685.1 Aradophagus sp. ZL-2020 | reverse complement strand
CGCCCGGGCGCGGGCCGTGCGATGCACGGTGTTTTTCGGCGCGGGGACCCCGCCCCGAGGCGGTTGGCCCCCCGGGCGGAAACCCAGGGGGGGGCCCGGGGGGGGCCCTCCCCGCCCCCGGCCCCCTGCCGGGCCCCCCCCCCGGGTCCTTTTCTTTTTCCCCGGGCCGTAATGTAATGGCGGGGGGGAATGCGGCCGCCCCCCGCCAAAGCCCGCCCCCCCCCCCCCCCCCCCCCCTCCCGTCTGCCACACCCCCCGGCCCCCGGGTGCCCCGCAACGCGATACTCCTGGTACCTCGGCTGGCAATCGAGACGTTCGATGCAATCGGGTGTCGCCGGCAAGTGGCACGAAAAGTGGCCGCTTTTCTCACCGACCGTTGGGAAAGTTGTCAACCGGTCGGCGGTAGCATTGAAAAGTGAAGGCTTTTTGGTCGAGGTTCACGCGCGGGCGTCGGTCCGATTTTCCGACGGTTCACGGAAGTTTGCGACGGAGCTGCTGGATCGTTTGTTGGCGGTTTGAGGTGGAGGTTGGGAAAGTTGTTTGTAGGTTGATGGCGAATGAAGTATGTGAGATTTTGAGATGTTTTATGTATTGCTTATCGGTTTTAGTGGTCACTGGACATGGAAAATTGTGGTCATTCGTTAATGGGGTATAATTTTTCGTAGATGTCAACGCATTGTTATCATTATGATGAAGTTATTTGAAAATAATTGAACATTTTTATAGTTATTTCAAGAATTAAATTTCAAGCTCTAAGTTACTTTGTAGATTCCACTCATTGCATTTATTTTTGTTATTCTTTTTTATTTTTCTGTCAAAGGATAGATGGAACCAAATACTTAAATTTCAATTTACAATTTAAAATGATTTTAATGAATACATAAAAAGATATATGAGACAATATCAATATTTGTATTTTAAGGCTTAGCCAAGTATTTAAATGTGAAACAGCTCGAATGCATATAAAGTAATGTCGAAGGAGTTTAGAAATTGCTATTATTTATTTAAAGAAACGGTGCTCTAGATTTATTCAACAAATCATATGGTAAACCGAATAGCTGCCCATTTCCCTTAATATATTTAAATGTAAATGACATTTTGAAAACTGTATCTTCAGGCTGATTTACTTAATTTTCTTTTATGTTTTACATGTCACTCATAAATACTTCATATACATATGTAAAATTATAAATATAAATGAAGTGTTCGATATACGTTTGAAGAACAACTTAAATAATGATACTTTCAACCTATAAAATTAATCTTACTTCTGCTATCAGCAATTAATCAACTTATAAATACATGAAAACATCTATAAGAATTCAATAACTTTGATTATTAAAATTATTATGATTTATTATTAATTATTGTTCGTTTGTTTCATGGAAAGAGAACATGCCATTGAAACAACATTTAAGTATTTAAGTATTAATCGTACAAACTTATTAAAAGCACGCACTTTTATTTTCTTTTAACCACGTCGCTCAAATTTAAATTCGTGCGTGATTACGTTAACACAAGAATGCAACTATTGTACTTTCTTTTGCGAAAGTTTGTCTCCCACGAAAACCGCGCCGCGAATAGCAATGTTCGGAAGCGCGCCTTTCCAAAACGCCGAACTAAAGCAAATTGTTTCGTCACTTTTCCAACACCCTCAACGTGATCGCACAACTGTTCCAAAATTAATTCACTGACATTTAAAATCGTCAATTTCTTTTTCCCTCTGGCCAATCGGACATTTTTACGTCATAATCAATCGCCGATAACTCCTCGGCGTTTATTCCACAAATTGATTTTCGCGCTTGGAAACTGTCGTAATGTAATATTCATGTGAACTTTGCATCAGTCAAGCGAGCGAATGTGCGTTTATTGTTATAAATAAAGCGGCGCCGCAGCTAAATCAATCGTAAAATCGCACAGAAATCGGCGACGAAACTCGTTTGTCCACTTTTCTGGAAACCGACCGTTAATTTATCGAGACCTTTGCAAACGTTTGCGACCAGTCGAATTCCATTCGTGGAAGCGTAGAAAAAAGGGAAGCAACGGGCGAGATTCGAATGTACGATCATTTCACTTTTGATTCGAATGTCAACAGACCGGTCGAAAAGAATGCATTGTCACAATTAACGTTGGCAAAAAAGTTCTTATCTTTATCTGCGCTTTGATGGATTTACGCTGAGTCGCAAGGTAACTTAAGATATGTCGGTTTTGCGCGCGGACGTGGAAAATTGAAATGCGTTCTTATGCAAATAGGCCGTTTAATGTGCAGAGAATTGCAATTGGATTTGACAAATTAATTACTATAATATACACCGCCAACGACTAGTACAAAGTGGTTAATTGTTAAGAAATCGGGAAAGCGAATGACGGGAACTTATTACTTGTTACAAAAAGTAGTTAGGAATTGTGTTTTTGTGTTAAATGACCATTTATTTTGACAATTTTTATGAGAGGTAGAGAGATTTTCCCTTGATGGATTGGTTTGTAATAATGAAGTTTTACAAGTTTTCTAGATGCAAAATTGTGTAAAAACTGAGGAGAAACGACTTTAATGCTGTAAGAAAATAAAGTTTTATAATTCGTTATATTGCTTTATAGAAATTTATTCCTCAAATATAAGGAAAAAATTCAGTGTACATTTCCTCCTTGTAGTAAATTTGATCACGATTGTTAAAAATTAGAATTTTAATTAACAAATGGGGATGTGAACCAATAATCTGGATAAAATTAGGTTAATGTTTTCCTAACGATGATTTCGCAAAGGTCTGTTTTGAAGATAAGTATGACTGTTTTATGAAAGAGGCAAATTTTTAACATGCGAAATCACACTTTTGCGCAAACTCGGAACATAACGCGCGAAACTGTCATAATCGATGGATTTGTATTCCAACTGTGTACTAATTTTACGCTTTGGAATTTGCATGAAAATACATTAACCAATTGCCGGCTATTATTCAACGGCGTAACGATTGCTGTAATTTACGCCTGTATTGAATTGCAAATTCGCGATTATTTGATCTACCTCGTGTTTGATATCGGCTTTTTAGAAAGCTGTCGTCCTATCGATGTACTTCGCATAAGTCAATAATAAATATCACCATTTTCAAATCTATGTCTTGAGTAATAATACGTATAGAGTAACTGTAAAGCTGAAATTTATCAAATATTTATTACGAGTAACTTTTTGTTGGTTACTTTTCAGCTATCTATTAACCCTTACTAAAAATCCATGTCAATACCAAAAGATAATCAATAAAAAAGAAAAAAAGAATAACAAAAAATGGATGAGCAATTTTGGTTGTATTTACTTCAATAATCGTTTTTCCAATAGTTGCTCAGAATTAAATTAAAAGAAAAAAATTGAATTCAATATTTTTCTGTGTCTTCACCATTTTACGACACATAAATATCTTCTAATACCGATTCGCAGACGCTCCAATTACATCGTAGTCACTAAAACACTCTATTCTCGCCTGCAGAAATGTTTCCTTCAGAGAAAAGTGCTCAGAGAATTTCTTTTAACAAGATACTTTATCTTCGCTCAAAGCATTTTCGAACAACTTTCTTCTGATCTAACTAAAAACTTTATTCCCTTTAAATTCGTGATTTAATCCGAAATTAACACTACATTTTCCTTATTACAAGAAAAAAACCAAAGCAACGGATAAAAAGGGGAGTAATCTAAGAAAAGTGGAAGAATAAGGTTAAAACGTGTACGGTGGAAAAAAAGGAGTCGAATGAAAAGACAGGCACGTTATAATTGCAGATATTCCAACAAATTGTGCAAAACAGCGCTCGGGCCAGGAAGCAGCGGTTCAGGCACGGAGGAACGGCCAGCCGAGCGATTTCCACGCCGGGATCGACTTTTTGCCGGTCGTTCGAGCTAAGGTCCTGTTGGCGGCGCGGCTCGCGGATGCTCAGCGTAGCGTGGCCTTCGAAAAAAGTTCGTGGTCGTGGTCAGTGGCGGAGACGGGGACTTTTTCAACGGCCGTCGTCGTGCTCCTAGGCGCGCTCCGTGAGCCTCCTATAAGGTTACATTCGCTTTACCGTTAAAACGCCGCGCGCTCTCGCATTCGATCCACTTCGCTCGGCCGTCCTCGTTGCGCGCAACCTCTCGACCTTCGCTCCCTCTCACTCGCACCTTTGACTTCTCAACTCTTTTCCACTTGACGGTGACGTCACGCCGAGCCGAAGCCCCTTTCACCTTTGCGGCCTGGTTGAATCGCCGATATTCGAAAATCAGCCACTGGTTTGTTTACCGCGATCTTTTGCCGGCTTATTATTTCGAAAATAAAAGTTTGAGGTCACCAGCAGTAGTTGAGGTTCCGTTCCAGATACTCGGAGGACGAGGATAAAGATGCGTAATTCGAGCGCGCTTTACACTCGACCGTAAAAATATTCATTCACGGTAACGCGGAGCAGAACGAACGGCACCGGTGAATCGTCATTTTCCGACGTTTCGATCGATGGTCAGTTTTCATTGATGATACGCGGGATTGACGGCTGCTTGCAGATGATTGTGGGAATTGTTGGGATAGGAAGGAAGGTTTATTGGAAGAAGGCGCGATTCATTGGAATCGAACTATCCTACCGCTGGCCGTCCGATTGAATTACGTTTCACAACTTGCGCAGTTAGGTTTGTTGAGTGAGGAGTGTAAGAGGCAATTTGCGTAAAGTATTATAAATATCGTTTTAATCAATGGAATTGCTTCGAACGTGCCGGTCGGCCGTGCCGAGAATTCCGTCGCAACAAATTGGACGCAGTCAGGTGGAAAGAGCGACGTAATGTGGTTGGATTCGAGTGCTGAGAGATTTGGTTGAGTCAGCTTAAATTATAGGGTTGATGTTTGATTAAAATTTTCGTTCATATTAATAAATGGAGAAAAATGTTTTATGAAGAATGTTATCGAATTTATGAGAAAGCGAAGATAAGAAATGTTTTTTATAAGTTTGTCAGAATTTAATTTACAAAGGTGGCATTTGTGTTACATTTTAAAGTATGGTTTCGTAATTGGTTATAATTGGTTTTATGATTTTATAAAATTTTGTAGTGTTGAGCGTAACTTTTTTTAGCACAATTACAAATAAATCATTTATTATTTTTATTTGACCTTAAATAGAAATTTAGCTTCATTAATTCAAAATTTATTTAAAGTTTATTTTTACTAGCAACTTACAAAACATTTTAATATTTATTTTTTAATTTAGTTTTTTTTTTATACAATTGAAGTCAGATTCATTTGAAAACTCGGTTGTTGTTGTAGAAATTTTACGTACATCGTATTATACATTTTCTTTGAAGAAATATGAATATTATTAACCTTTAACTTGGTAAACGATTAGTCGACGTTTTCAAGATTATGAATCTTTAGTTGGGTGGCATGTTTATTGGAAGTTTGAATGAAAATTTTTATAATGTTTTGAAATCAGTTATATGTTAGAATAATTAATTATTGTAATCAAAAGATACGGTTTCAACTTGCATCGTATGTATCTAAGTATATGTGATGTTCTTTTACTCTATGTAATTTAGCACCATATCTTAAATAAAAACATGTTAATAATATTGATGACTTGTGCTGAGTTTTCGATGCAATGATACTACTGTATTTTCGGTATTTAGGGCGCTGAAAGGACATACACGTTTGTCTCATTTGCATTCAATACATGCTCGTTTATAATATTCACATCTTGCCTACTTTGGAGCATAATAAAAATGATCGTTCCTAATTTTTGGAGCTATCATTGAGGAAACAGTAGTAGGAATTTGCAAATAATATTGAACACCCTTTTTTACTATTATTCATTATTATTAAAATTATCTTACCTATCTATCTTTCCCTTTATTTTCTGAAGAAGAATAATAAATATTTCTCGTAAAGCTATTCGAAGATAACATTCTTAATTTATTGTCATATGAAAATTATCGAAGAAGAATCTTTGTGTTGCTAACAACAATTTTATTTTGAATCATTTTATGGTGATTGTAGAAGCCACTTTTCGCTGTACACTATGGTAAAAACAATATTTTCTGTTATATCCAACAAAAGAATATTTTTATACAATTTTATAGGAATCTTAATAGAAAAGTGCTAAAAGTTGTAAGGTGTTCTTTTCTACATGATTGTTCTTCAATAAATATGAAATATTATCAATTATACTATATTTTTCTTCCGTCTTCATTTTTCGTAATACGTTTCTAAGTAAAAACAAAAGAAAAGCGAGGCTTGTTTTCTTTAAGCCAAAGAAACCGAAACTGCAATTATAAGAAATGCATTGCCGCGTTTTCCATTTCAATCTCAATCTCGTAAACTCGAGCAGCAACGATCCCACGTTGGCTCGTATGCTTCGCTGAAACTGTGGCATTTCGGAGCATACAGAGACATCTGGCATACAATCGTCACGCGAACATGAAATTCATGTTTCAGCTTTTACCATCAGTCGCAAGTCTCATTTAATCTACAACAATTTTTTTCTCTCTTTGTGTTAGCTTCTTTTCATCTTATTTTTTCTATTTTAGATTTTTTTCTCTCTTTTGTCCCCTTTTCTGTATCCAGGTCTTCTTCTATGAATCGAGCAGAGTCTAAGTCGCAAGAATTCCATCGAAGCGTTGCCAACCATGAGTTTAAATTAATAATTTGCATCAGTATAATTACAATTGCGTCACCGCAAAATTATCATGTGAATAGTACTTGCACGTTTCGTTAAAAATTAATTAATTTCATTACGTTAACAACTCAAGTATAAATACTTCCATTTTCACGATCTTAATTCACTCTTAAAATATTTATGAATAATATAAAGAAGACAAAATTTGTAATCAGTAATTAATATGATGAAGATGCAATCATTATTAATGCAATCATTAAAAATTAAATTTATGATTATCGCCAGGTTGTTTTAACCATCCATTTTACCGTATCAACAAAAATTCTAACTAAAATAACTGATATCCCTTTTCGCGATACCTATATATGCAGATATTCATATGAAAAATTCAAGATTAAGTGTGACACAATATTTTCATATAAAGTAGCCAATCACGGACCGACGTCTCCGATGATTTCTCGATTCGGTTGGCAAGCCTAGTCGCGCAATCGCACTGTTCGGCGTTACCCGCAAGCATGCATGTGTGCGGGAGCGCAGTTCTCAGAGCCAAGTTGCACCGAAACTAGAAGCTATCACGCCGCGGTTCTATCATGGTGCCGGTCGCAATGCTCCCACGTCGCCGCATCGACGCTGGCGTTGCGCCTCGTTTCTCACCAAACACATTTACGGAGAAAACGTGAGTAGCTTCGCCGCCACACGCACTAATCGCACCGCTTATCACGCAACCTCTCGTCTTATCAATCTCAATTCTCGATTCGCACTGACAATCCCGACCGTACCCGGTCAAATCGCTCCAAAACAAGTCGCTCTGTAGCACTTTCTGTGCGCATCTCAAAAATAATCATACGTTTCAAGCACGCCTCAATTATGCATTCTCCCACATTCGACTGAAATCGCGGAAACAGTCCGGTTCAATTTCCCGGACATAATTCGCGTTTTCATAATGATAATGGTATAATGGTTTCACGGTTTCATCCAAGTATCTTCAGTTGGTCGGAATAAAGCAGCAGCTACGTTAAATCCTAACACACACCTCATTCATAACTCTCAGTCAAGATAAGCATCGGTGTCAGAAGACACGCGAGCAACAATTCGTGCAATTGTTGAAACGTGCGGCAACTGTGGCGGAAAAGTGTGTCGGGCGCGACGATGACTTGGCGCCACTATTGCGCAAATATTGCGGCACCTTTCTATCCCGCTCCGGTCTTTTTTATCGTTCCGGTTCCGAGTTCCGACGAGTCTTCAGAGCGCCCGAAGTGTCGTTCCTCCGTGCATTTTTCTCGCGATTCAGTCGCTTTCACGTCGGTCGAAGCGCGAAATTCAGTCGTTCCCATTCGGAGCGTGTCGCGAGCGTGCGTGCGCGTCAGCGTGTATCATTTAGCAGCGTAAATATTGCTCGGTAATTGGCACGCATGCCGACGAGCGTTGTGCGGGCGGTCGCGAACTGGCACGAAATTGCGCTGGGTGTTTACACCTGGCGCGGTTCACTGATCGATCACTGTGATTGCCAGGTGAGTCGCCAGCCCACGTCCGGATTATCTCGCGCGAGATGGCTGAAGGCGGAAGCGACCTGAGACCCGGCGATAGTCAAATTTCCAGGAGCCAAATGGAGGTGAACGAATGCCTCGGCAGTTGGCTCACTTATTTGCAGGTGGGTTTCGAACCTCCGCGTTAATTGCTCCACCGAGCGCCGTACTAGATTCAATCTTTTACTATCATCTTTTTTTTCAACTATTTTTTTGTTTATTTATATTCATTGTCAAGGAGTTAAAAAGTTTTGTAAACATTATTTGCATTTGTATAAAAACATTTTGTGGAACATGCTGTATCCAAAGAGTTTTATAAACGTTGATATTTGGTGTTTTTTCAGTTAAAATACGTTGAAATTTTACTGTAGTGAAGATGATTTTTTGGTAAGCAATTAAAGCACTTTTGTTTTATCAAAAGTAACAATGTTGGAATAGTGACATTTGTAAACAGGCTTTCGTACGGCATTATAATTTTTGTGCACAGAGAAAAATATTATAACAACTATATGCTCTTATATTCTAATCTTATCGTATAGTTACGGTAAAAATAAAGTAATAAAAGCATCTATATAGACAGTTGTAATTACCATAAATACAGACGAAGTAAAATTATAGTTCTAAAAATAAACATATTGTCATTAGAAAAAAAAACATGGTTTTCACTGCGTGTAATATCTTTTAAAGTTTACAGACAATATTACAATGTAGAATGTTCATATAACATTTTAATTTAAATTTAATAATAAATTAATCACTTACTCTTAAGACAGTCTAGTAATTTTCAGTTAGAGTTAAAAAATTTCGACGGTACTTTTAGAATTAAAAAATGTTGTTTTTATTGTACATAAAAGTTTATGAAAAATAATGTACAAACATCTTGCAAAACTAAAAAACAGTTAAAATATCGTACGAACGTTTAACGTAATGTAATATTAAAATACTTTTAAACATCTGCCACCAATATCTGGTGATTGCTTACATGCAATAACTATTGATTGAGTAATTTCTACAATACGTGTATGGTACAATTTTACGAAGATATTTTCTAATGTATACAAGAAAAAGTGGTATCTGTTTTTGTAAAATTATTTTCTATAAGATGTCTTCAAGTCAACTGTTTTTCAGAATAAAGAGTATTTTTTCCACAAAACTTGCTGAATAGAAATCCATTTTTTTTATTACTAATAAATTACTAAATACATTACATACATTATTTTGTTCCTTGATGGATTTTGTCGTCGTAGAATACATTGCTAGTTCAAAGAAATTCGTGTTGCACAATTGAAAGGCATTTAAAGCGAACGTTGACATTTCGCGATTATTGGGCGCCAAAGTCATTTATTGACAGTCGATTATAAATCGAAGATGAATTTCTTTTCCTTTTTTTTTTTCGTTTTTTATTTCTTTCTCTTTTGCCTGCTGATTGATGAAAGAACTTGTTTGTGTTTAAAATTAGATGTTAAATGGCCTATGTTCGGCGGGCACGAAATTGGCGCAAAGTCTGCAGGCTCTTCTTTCAGTTCACGACACCGTAGCACAGTGTAGACTCATAGGTCAATGTTTGGCCGGCTGGGAAGAATTGAGTCGGGCCACTCATGTAGCTAGTAATACTGTTAAGAATCACGTAGTAGCTGCGTTGAAGGATCATGAAATCCTTGAAAATATTGGTGATAAACATGTGAGTTTTCTTCTTTAAGTTTTTATCATTGTTGGGTATTCTTTCCACATACAGTGTAAACAGAATATTTTAAATTACGTCAATTTTAGAAATTAATAGACTGTACTTTAACTATACCATTATAAAACTACTATATAAATTCGTACTTTTTTATGTCTTTATTTTAAAAGTGAATAAAAGTAAATGATCTCTCCTAATGGTCAAACCATTCAAAAGAACATTATTTTGCCGATAAAAGTAAAAATCGATTAAAACGTTTGCCATTGATGTCACATCGTTTCGATTATCAGTAACAAATGTTGTCGTTGCAGGATATCCTTCGAGACAATTTGATGACCTTCATCAATCTTCAGTATCAGTTTTGCGTCGCATGTTGCGAATGCTTAGGTAAGTTTGGCCATACGTTTCATGTCCTGGTGTCCTTCATTTTCAATTCCGATCGCGTAAAATTCGGCGCGATGTCCAACGTGACAAATGTCGTAACCGTGACATTGCGTCGACAGTGAAATCAGCCGTCCAAGTTATTTTGCAAATTTACGTTCCTTATAATGGTGAAGTAGAATGAATCGCGTATGACCGGACAATGATTTTTTGAACGTTTCATTATAAATTGTAATCTTGTAATAGATTTTAGTATGATGTATTTACTACAAGACGTGCCAATAAATCTGCCAGAATTAAATGAAGTATTTAATTAAAATACTGGCTTTGTTGCTTTGACTTTTCTTTACTGGAGTTTTTGTTTTACATATTTAGGTAGCACGGCAGAATGTTCCTGCGCTCATAATAGAAACGTTGAATGTGACATCGCTGCGTTACAACATTGTTTTGAACGTTTGTACAGTTCCCCACCTCCAATAGGATCGTCTTCGTCGTCACATCAATTTCAGCAGACTTCACACAGATCTCCATTACCGTTTCCATTGTTTCCTCTGCAGGTGATTTGACCTTACTATTGAACGATTTAAACTGAAGATACAGTTATTGATTCATCATCAGATTTGTTTCTATTATTCTATTTTATACCTTAAAACTATATATCTCAAAGCTGTAATTAACAGTTTTTAATTTAAAATTGCTAAAATTATTGTATAACATTAAACTGTTTTAGTCACATAATTTTCTTGTTCAGGTTCAGAGAAGATGGTCCGAAACTGCAGCAGCTGAAATGTCTGGCGATTCTTCGGATAACATTGTTAGAAGGTGGTCAATGCCGTGGGATTGTCGGCACGTCATAGAGTGGCCGCGGCAAGAATCCAGGACTAGATTAAGGATACCGCATCATGATCGAAGCAGATCTACGACGCCTGATTCAGTTTGGAAACCTGCGACCATGACTAGTCAAGATGGATTGCGCGAAGCTATTCAATTGCTTTCTTGCAAACCAGGTACTTTGAAATAATAAAGTATTTGTATGTTTAGCGAAATTAGTAAATAATAAAAATTCTACTTTCTTTTACGACAGAATTTAGATACATATGTTCGAGCTGATAAATTGAATTTTTGTTTTTCTGTTTCAGGCGTTAGACCATCAAATCAAATATCAAATTATGCAACTCAAAATATACCGGGTGTTACGTTAACAACTTGTATTTACGATTCGAGTTACGAAAGATCAATTTGGCCTGAAGTACGAAGAACAGGCTCACCGAGGTGCTGGCCGCAAGACTCCAGCGATCATTCTGATCAGTCAGGTATTACTAATAGAATTTAGATGGTAAGAATTGTATATTAACTAAATATGATTTATCGTCGGTGAAGCGAACTTTAAATTTATATGTGAATCAGTCAATAAGTGATTAAATCAATACTGAACCTATTTTTAGATTTTCTTAATAATGTGTTTAATTTGAAGTAGGTCACCGTGACAGCGATCAAAGCGGGCACAGCGGTGAACATAGAGATTCTGGTAAAAATTTGTCTCTGCTTATGTTAAAATTATCTGAAAAAGTACGTCAAATTAAGATTGTTATTTATTTTCAGAACAAAGTGAAGCAAGCGGCAGCGCACACGGCGACAGCAAAGATAGTATTCATGATTTTAGTTGCCATCGAGAATCCGATCCAGGTATCACTGGCCTTTGTAGAATAATAATCAAATTACTTTTAATCAAACATTAATAATGTTGCCTCAATAATATGGTAGCTACCTCGAAAAAAAAAAAA
>JABFOV010002365.1:0-20205 GCA_022817685.1 Aradophagus sp. ZL-2020 | reverse complement strand
CAGCAAGTACAATGAGAAAGATGATAGTGTGCACAATCAGCATATAGTTGGCCCAACTATATTCATAGTTGAATACGGCCAACCATATTCCATAATTGAGCAAACTATGTAAATTGTTCGTTTAATTAGCAGATTGTTAATTCAAGTTTTGAAAAAAAAAAAAAAAAAACAAATTTTTTTTCAGAAAATTTCAAGATATAAATTGTTATAACTTTTGTAAAAAAAATTAAAAAAAAAATTTGGATCGAGGCACAATAGCGAGTACATTTTTAAGCAAGAAAAACCAAATTTCATGTAAAACTTTTGAGTACAGCTCAAGAGTTCAAAATTCAATGTAATTATGAATTTGTATGCTCAAAACAATAAAAAGTAAAGTGCTTTTTATCCCATTTAAAAATATTGATTCCCCTTTGACCGGTGCAAGATTGAATATGTACCAAATTTTTGGTCCGGAGAAGTGGTGTACCCCCTTAACAATTTTTAATAACTATTTAATATAGTTGGTAGAGCTAAACATTTTTCAGTCAGTGTAGTCATTTCTCGAGTTGTACTGTACTTTTACTTAAAGTAACATAAAAAATCGATTTTCACAGCTTAAATCTGTCAATGAAAAATCCGATTTTGAGTAACAGACACGCACGCGCGACATAAATTGTCACGCATGCTGTGTATAATGAATCGATTTACACAGGGCAAACAGACGCGAAACGAACAATCGCTTTGCTATGCACGTGACAAAACCAATCGTGATCATAAAAGTTCCATTAATGTGTACCGTTGCGCGTTCCACGCATTTTCACAATAAACATCTTCATTGATAATATTCATGTCTAATGAATCACTCATCCCTAAAAAAAATTACCAACAAAACATTTAACATTTAGCTTATTATTGGTCGCTTATGATGAGTGAGATTTTCGCAGAGTAAAAGAGACAGTAGAAAAAACGTGAATTATTTGTTTATTCACGTCTCGATTTTTGTACCTTGTTCTTCATTGAACAATTGAACATGGTTTTACTAAATCTAAACTGATAGAAAGTGATTCAAATTTCCAACGAACGCAATTAAAATCTATTTCAGATGTTAGCATTTGATTTAATCAATTTGCAATGTAAATATTTTATTTTCAGACTGTTTTGTGGTTACACTCTTAACACTCTATTTTTTGTTTAGAACTTGAAATTTGGTCTCACAATTTTACATTTTGAACTGATATACACCGACAAATCTTGACTCAAAACTTTATAGTTTTACCAAAAATTTAAAGTTTTGACTCAAAAATAATTCTTTAAAAGTATAAAACTCTTATAATGCAAATAGAAGTATCTCATTTCAAAATACCAAACCTCAAAAATGTCTCATAATGAGAAATTAGCATTTATAGTTGAAAGTGTCTCAAGTGTTTACAATTCAAGACACTTTTAGCGCCTCAAAACGGTTCCAAACGAGACCTTTACACGGAAAGAAAAAACCGACAAATTTTGTATAGAAAGGTTTTTTAATTTTGTAAACAATTGTTCCGTACAACTGTAGTTACAAACTTTACTCCAATTCGATCTTAGTCTATACTGCTTTTGCAAGCCGCTTACACCAAAATAGTACGGACGACTTGCAAGAGATATAGATGACTATGCTGAATCGGTATAACATGATTATTTACTAATTTGGTCGAATTTTTCTTTCCGCGTACATGCAACGGGTGCCGATTTCGTATCTCGATGCTCCAATCCATTTCAGTACGATTGCGTTTATCTCGCAAAGCAAACGTCACAGTGGATAAAACTTTTTGCCGGCGTTCCGTCACAAAATCTCGGTAATTGTATTACGTCGCGCAACTTTCTCACAAGCGGTGCGTCGGCGAAACTACAATAACTTGCACATATAGGAAAAACAATTTTTTGCCGGCCCCTGCGTTTCACAACAATTCACCGAGTGTGCTCGCAAATTGACGCGCGTCCCGGCCGCTTGACCAATCGCGTGTCGAATTCGTCAAAGGACGAATCGCCGCGGGGAAAGGGCAAGCGAAATTCGCCGCGATATAAAACGTCACTGACATTGTCCGCCGTGATATCAGTTTTTCATTCTTCGCGCGCCGAGTCGAGCTCCGATTTCGTCGACGAAATAACATTGAACGAACGCTCGGCCGGGGGAAAGAGACGGCGCGCGTCCAGAAGGAAATTATAAAAGTGTTGCGGTCACGAGCGAAGGGGCAGTCGCGAGTGTGCCGCACGAAAGACCACGCTCAGGGTACGTCCTGTTCTCCTTTTTTCACTCCCTTTTTCTTTCATTAGCTACTCTTACGAATATTTCATTTTTTTATTCCCTTGTTTTCATTTTCCCTTGGAAACAAAAAATTGCCGGACATTTCATTTAAAACGCGATCAAGATCTATTGGTTTTAATGGCGTTCAATCGGTTGTAATCGTATATCACTTTTCATTAGTTTTCATCCACGAAAAACTTGAAGTTTTCACTTTTTATTGAGACGATGTTTATTTCGGCAGGATCTTCCCTTCTTCATTTGTATTATTTTATTCACTTGATTTCATTTGAAACGATTTTGGATTCATCGTTGTTTCAAAGGGAACGCGCTCGAAGTTCGATAAACCGACCGGTCTTTGATCGTAGTTTTCTTCTTCGGTACCTTGAACGCAATGCAACATGGCCTCGAATGGACGCGTTCGGCCCGGAAAATATGAGTCGAATTTTCATTTCGCATTACGCGTAAACAGTGCGTTTGTAACAGTGAAATTACGTCGACGTGAATGTTAATCACAGAGCGGGATAAAAAGCGATCGTAAACAGGTGCACAAATGAGAGGGAAATCGATTCTTCTTTTCTTTTTTTTAACGCGTTCGATGCGTAATGAACGCAAATTCGAGGAATTCGATGGTAAATAATCGATTATGATAATGCACTTGCTAATAGGTGATGTAAGGCGCACGTCAGTTGAAGATTTCAACTGTTTGTCAACCTTTTTTTATGAGGTTTTGTTTGGTGAGTGGTGCAGGTGACAAAGTGGATTGCACTTTTTTGTTGCAAGTCGTGCGTGGATACGCGGAGTATCAAAATATGCTGAAAAAGTTAATTAGAATGGTTGTTTGTAAGTTAAGATTCGGGAGTGTTGTTGTTGAAATCATGTTTGGAGCAAAGTCTTAATTTTCAGTTGGGAAAAAAGTTGACGCAGTTCGTAATTTGCATGAAAATTGATCATAGATTAGTTTGCAATGAGATAACTGTTATCACAAATTTTCCCATTTTTTTTTCTTTCATTAATTGTTTTGTGTAATAGTTTACACGACAAAAATGTATTGTTGATATTTGTGTATTTTTAGGAAAACAGATATTCAATTTAATTTTTTTTAATTGTTTACTTTTGTCAGATTTTCTATTTTTTTTTGCCTTTTTCCGGTCTGTATAGGTCAATTTAGTAATTTTTTAAAAATTTTTCATATGTAAACTTTCAATGACTACGCAAACATTAACAATTAATTATAAGCAATAAAATTGGAATATTTGATAATGTAGGAAAGTAACGCGATGAGTTATTAAGACAATTATAAGAATTAATTGCTGTATCCTATTATTTCTGACTAAGCTTCAATCAGTTTTTAGTAAAAAAAATCTTAATTTGCATAATTAAAAGATTTCGCACTTTAACCGATTTCCGATGAAAAGTTGCGTCGTAATACATTTATAATGTGGGACTTTTGAGGAATAATTAAATTTTCTAATACTCTATCGAAAAACTAGTAAATTTTAGGTCGAACTTTCCATGATATATCTGTAATAATGAATTTACTCGACATTTGCTATATCAGTTGCAGTCCAAATAACACTTTAAGTTTTTCTCCATTTATGCGATCTTATTTTCATATGCAGACAAAAAAACATCAGTTAATTTCCTTGTTAACTTCAAAAAGTGAACTCATTAGCGGACATTTCCACTAAATACCGTAAGAAATGAAAGTAAAAACGTCTAACAATAAACATAAAACAAATCTTAGAAATTGAACAATTTTTTGGAATAAATTTGTTGGAAATATTCAAAATGATCTATGACAACTTCGTTTCCCGAAATTTATAGAAAATTGTTCTGCGTTTAATTATAACATTTATTATATATTATTATTAATTTGAGCGAATATTTACACTACTACATAAATATTAATAAAAAATTTAAAATAATATACGATTGGTAAAAATCTAAAACATTAAACAAAAAAAAAAACGTATTCCAACCACTCTACTATTTTTTGACATAAAAATATTTCTTAACTCGCTTCAACACCATTTTTATTTCTGTAACAATATATTATAAGAAATGTTATTCCATTTATGTAACGCAAATAAGTGTATACATTTAACTATAATATAATTAAATGATACAAAAAGTATGACATAATGGGGAACATAAAAATTATATTCCTCTTTTCCTCCAACACATCCTCAATTTCTTACGAAGAACAATAATTCGCGAAACATTTTCTCTTATTAGTAATGATCAATGGTTTCAAAGTGAACCCGCGACTGCGACTTCACGGTGCTCAAATGTGGTATTTAATGTGTCGTGAATGTAATAATTTAGCAGCTGTAACAAAGTACGCTCAATTTGATTCTTTCATAAGAAATGTTATCTCTGACATAATAATATTGTGCGATGAGCTCCGTTACCGACATAAGCATTGTCGTAACAACTTTTTAGCAACAAAACTTTTTACCGATTCCACGCGATAGCCATTGCTTTCTACGCGGAAGGTATTTGATTTCCATTAATTAACGCTGCTTTTGTTTCGATTGTTTTCAACTTAATTTCTTCCTTTGGTTTCATCGCTTTTCACCTCTTTTATTACTTTTTTTACAGTTTTTATTCATTTCCATTTCACCCAATGGCTTTTCATTTCCAAATTTCAAATACTTTTACCGTTGTTCCTTTTTGCCGGACGTTTCTTAGTTTCCGTTTTCTCCACTCTTGTTACCTCTTCATTTATCATAGACTAATTGATATTGTTATTCACGATCCATCCGCGTTACCAGGGTCGAGAGCCCGTGTCAGATTTTTAACGCCGACTTGCGAACCGATGGAATACTAAGAATCGTCCTTTGAGTATGCACGTTTTTTTCTCTCTTGCAATTTTTCATTTTTAACCTTCGATCTCGTTTTTTTTTCATCCGTTTGTTTGTTCTACTTGCTTCAATTGAAAATCAAAGTCTCCGAGTTGTGATTAACTCCTCGCTAACAATTAAATTTGTAATTAATGCAAATTTATTTTCAAACTACAATCAAAACAATTTTCAGTTTGTCTTATAAATTTGGCTAAAAGAAAGGAAAATTCAATCAATATATCAGTCAATAAATGCAATCAAATTAATAAATTCATTTAATTATAAAAAAAGAAAATTTCGAAAATTTCTTTTACGAAGGCACGATGCATTAAGCTCTAAATTTGACTTTAGCTGTTGGATTTACTGACTTTAACTTGTCTCAATAACAAGTCAACTTTATTAAAATAAATTTGATTTAACGTAACGTAACCATACAAATCAGAAGTCATGGGATTGGTTGACAATTGCCGTCTTATGAAAATCACTGGCACTTTTTTATATTTATACAGAGAATATAGGTCAAGTATATTTCGTACGATGTGCATTAACAAAGTTACGTTTTCAAGAGAACAATTGATTGCTACCTCATGAGGTTTCATTATGCAGTCTAAAGGAAACTTTTCCATTTTGATTGACGTAATTTCAATATAAATCCTTTTCTTTACTTAATAACACGAAAATATATTTTTACATAATATTATGAAAAAAATAACACATGCAAGGACAACTATAATCTTAATAATAATATAAATCCTTGTACAGATAAATCAAATCACTTCGATTTTTAACATTTCGATACAATCTTGAACGCATGCGTGGACAAATATTGGTATTTCATTAGATTTATTGTAAAATGTATACTTATGAAAAAATGTGGAACTTCAAAAGGAGATTTTCAAAAAACCGACAAAAAATTGAAGAAAGTTTTTATGAAGTCGCAGACGCGATTTTTGAATTTTTGATTACAATGAAAGTTGTATAAATTTATTTATTTTTTCATTTCTTCATGAAGCATAGAGAAGCATCAAGAGAAAACTCTAATCAAATCAATGTGCCTTTCACGGTGAACGATCTATTTGAAGTGCGTAGGAAAACAAAATTGAACAGTGCTGAAAGGTATTTAAATTGTTGTAAAGTTAAAGATGAATGCATGGAAATTAAAATGAAAATTAACGTCTTTATTAAGAATAGCATTACATTAACCCTTTGATGATTGAGAATCGCAAAGGGTTAATCAATTTCTTTTTTAAAAATTTGATAATTCATATTGATTTTCGTGTCGTTTCGCGTAACAACCCAATGGACATATTTATAATTTTGCATCTGTTGAAAGATTATATAATTGAAAATTTATTAGCAGCGCATTATGATAATTAACGTGTTATACAATAAAACACAATATACTTTTTGCGAGCAATTTTGTCCACGTGGCACAACTTCACGTTGACCCTTGACGAAAAGTAAAAGCACGCTGATTGCGAAAGCCAGAATATTTCGTGATTGAATTAGAAGAGTTTTTTTTTTCTAACGCTCGCACACTTTCACGCGAAGTAAGTTGGTGATTTAGGTTCGCGATTATATGAGTACATAAATTCATGGATTTTATTTCCAAATCAATTCACTTTTGTGTCACACGGACGTAACCGTATGTAGGTTATCCGTTATTTATTATATATTGTCTTGTTCGACATTTTTCTGTCTTATATAACAAATTCGTTGACTTTTCCAAACAAAACGTTTACATCTTTTCTCGAAAGAAGAAATATTTCAATCATTGTCTAATTATCGTTTAAGTCAAGTCCGACTGGTGTTTCGAGATAAACCATTGTATTTTACGACTCACTGATGATGGAAAAGTTTTAATTGGAGAGTTTTTGAACGGTAAATTTAATGCTGGTCGTTTCTAATTTATTTTTCTAGCCGTCACAATAGAGTTTTTAATCAGGGAAATAAGATGTTAAAATTACGTTTCGTCGAGAAAAATTATTATTCAATGTGGGTGTATATATATCTACTTGGTGTATACATTTTTTTATCACATTCACTGAAAAACCTACCCTGAAAAAAAACGTATTTAAATCACACGATGCGTATCGTAAAATTATACAATCAGTGACATAAAACAAATTTTATATACGAAATAACGTAATTTTACACACTGTGTGACATAATTTTATACAACTGATGTAATTTTACGATGATTTCTTAATACATTTTACAGTAGGAAGTAACTAAAAAATATCGTTTTGTCACGCTTGCGTCAACAATTTGTATTCGCATCATCAAAAGAAATTCAGGGTTGCAATTGCAACTTTCCTAGTTGAAGTTAGACTTTGCAACCAGTAGAAGATTTGTTTTTTTACAACTTTTGGTAAAAATATACTATTCTCGTACCAAACAAATGAATGAAAAAGAAAAAAATAATAATAATAAATGTGCAAGACAGATAGACGTTTCCTATAAATTTATATTTAAAAAGTTGACTTTATAAAATATGAATGTTTGATACGTAAATGTGGTTTTAAAATAAACATTGTTCATAATTAAAAAGCTATTAATCTTTAATTACCGCAAAATGATTATTCATTTCCTGTACTTGATATTTGTTCGATCGTCAAATACAACCTCTTTTATTACATTAATGAAGTTCGTTAGTTCTTTTTATTTAAAAAAAGAAAATAAATTTATTTTGTTTATATTTTATAAAAAAATTATTATTTAATGATAAAGCTTTGCTCTTATATTTGTTAATTTATTGATTTATTTATTGTACTTAATTTCCCGTTTTTCCGGCAATAGTTTAGTTCCTTACTTTTTAATGGTAATATTTATTGGTTTAGTTCATTGACCAGTCGCTCATCTGTTATAAAATGCATAAAATTACACAAGTTTAGTGTGAATTTACGATCTGCAATTAAAAGTGTACATTTATTATCATAAACAATATAACTCAATATATAACCAAGACGCATCTTTTTCATTCATACGATAGTTAGTTTTTGATCTTTGCTTTTTGTTGAAAAAATAAAAGAGACGAAAATTACTCAAATAGTTCCATCAAAAATTTGACATAAATCATGCAAAATTGCGAAATATAATACAATTAGCAAACAAATGAAAAAAATCAATTATATGTTATTTTTTTCTTACCTTTCAATCATAATTACATAAAAGTTTACAATGTTCAAAATGATAAGTTGTTACCGTATATTCGCAACCTTTCAAATGTCTTGTTGAACGTAATATAATTCCATAGCAATTTTACTGTCACTTATTCGAACTAGTACCGGTAATTTTAGTTTTTCGAAAAAACATTTTTCTCTGTATGATTAGTCACGGATTAACACATTTACTTGTTCTCCCAATGTCGCATATTTATAAGCGAATAACACTTTGGTGCACATGCAAACATGCATTTTTGCATTTCCATAAATTCTTTTGTTTGTGAATTAAAATAAAAAGCATGCATGGTATTTCAGAATTGACAAATGTTAAAACGATATCGTAAAAATGTCATTTTCACCTTCGAATGTCAATATCATACAAAGAAAATAAGACTGAATAAACTTTTCAGATATTAATCTTGCTAAAAAGAGTTACGATGTATTTCCAAATAATGTTCGAATAGTAAATGTCAAAAACGCTTATATATTGGAAAAAAATATGTAATTTTTAATAAGTAATTACAGAGTTTGATGACATATTGATACACATGTAATAAAAATGTCTATAGAATTTTTTAATGTTAATCCATTAAGCGAATAAATGGTTTCCAAGGTTGGTCCAACCTTATGGTATACGAGTAATGCACAAGTGACTTGTTAGTTAATCTGGATAGCTTTAAGACGATCAATTTGATCGAATTAACGAAATCTCTTTTCTCTATATCTATGCGTCATTTCAACGTTCAATATACTTCTGTTCTTCACGGGTACAGATATTCACCAATACTTTAATTCGAATTTCGAATTCAGCAATTGTTGCAACAACTTCGCAAGAACCACTTCTTGGCACGAAGCATTGAGCAACGACCAAAAGTGCCATTTTCCATAGAAAACTGTTTTTTGACATCTTGCAATGAATACCTTCCCATCTCATTTTTTACGTCACATTATACAGAGTGACGTAAAAAGTAGCGCGTCAAAAGTTACGCAAATGGGACCACATATAAAAATAAAGCAAAAAATAAAAAAAAGGGGGGGAAAGGGAGGAAAGGTGGAGAGGAACGGACAATCATAAGAAACAGAAACGCGAGGAGGATAAAAAACGAGGGTGAAAAAGCGAGGCAGGACAAGCGACGGGGGAATCGGAATGTGATTATGTGACGCGGGTCCTCGGGAGCGGGCGACAAATTTTTCAAGGACGCAGTCTCTTTTCGCGTATCCGTCGATCGGCTGTGCGCCTTTCTGACTCAGCGGACAAAGATGGGTGAATAACCCACTGGCACCTGACGTAATCGGAGAAAGCGGTTACGAAACACGCACACAGCGACGGGCATTAATCCTATGGCGTTTTGGCCGGCCGGAGGTCCGCGCATGCGCGCCCGTTACGTCACGTTAACATTTGCTTCGTTCTAATATTCATATTAAACAATGACGCAATCTAATGAAGCATTATTACAAAATCGTCTGTTACCGCACAAACGCCGATTTTATAACTTTCAGATAGCAGGCGGCGCTCGGGCAAGCCGTCGCGCCGGGTCAGTTATGCCGAAGTAGGTCAGCTGGTCGGCCAAACGAAAGTGAAACATCCACTCGATTAGAGTTCAGTGGGCCAACTTGTCTCGCTCGATTTGTAGCGTGCTCTCTCTCGGCGGTCTTTCATTTTCATCAATTTATCATCTCGGCAGGGGTCGGATGTCGAAATAACGTTGAAAAGACGTTGTTAGGCTGAAACTGTGGAGAATCATTCCGCGTTGCATCAGCAAGTCGAAAATTTGGATCACTTGCAAATCGACAAACTTTTTTTGAATTATAAACGTCAAGAATACTTGAACGTTGAAACCACGATGAAATGACGTTCTTATCCCGAGAATTTGGAAAGTGTTTCCAAATAATACATAGTACAACTGCCACCAACCCATTTGAAATGAGAAAGGTTCCCAAGGTTGGGCCAACCTTGGAAATAATTTGAGCTTTGGGATTTTTTTTTCTCAGAATCCTCCCACAGATACTTTTCTTACACGATAAAATGTGTAAAAATATCATTCTTCTACTGTACATTTTTTTACATCTTTAATTTCGTAATTTCTATTTTACGGTACGCATGGTGTTATTTTATCAGGACTTTTTCATCGCGCGCTGAGAAAAGTTCGAATCCACGTATTATCACCTTAAAGTTCACATAAAAATTACGTAAACGTCAATTAGCTGTTAAAATTCATGATGATTAATTTCATTTTCAAAATTTTTAAATTTCAATTCGGGGTTGTAATGCTCCATTAAGATAGTGTCGGTTACCTCAACGATGTATCGACAAGGTTATATAACGTTAAATAAACTTTGAATAGAGCATAGATGTTAAACACGGTAAATACAATATGCAATATTCATGTTTTATTCATGATCGTGAGAAATTTGCTTGTTTTGGGCTTTTCGTCGGAGCGTCTCATTGCGACCCTTTTACATTATCTTAAACCTACTTATATATTGACGAGTGTTTCGTGAAATATAGTGAAAATAACTAAACGCGTTTTAAAAAATTTGAAATTTTATAATCCACTTAAGACTACACAATCAAGAATATGAAAGGAAAAATGACGTGTATTGCTTCACTTCGATTATTATGCCAATAAAGATAAGAAAAAAACGTTTTATATTAATATTTTTAATTTATTTCAAAATAGTATATGATACTTTTATATAATTTATATAATTTTGAATAATTTTTGTATAAATTTAATATCAAAATATTTTCTGAATTTTAAAAAAAAGATAGTTGAAATGTATATTTATAATGTTTATCCATGAATTCGTAATCCTTATTTTTAAATGAATAACGATTATAATGAAGTGGGTACTTTGAATAATTTAATATCCACGAACGAGCCGCAGTTTGACGTCATTCAAATTCCTGCAAATGAAAATAAATTTTTGTTACCGCGTAGACTCCTTCGGAGCACTAAACTTTCGCTAATTCGCGGTGTTCGTTTTGTTACGAATATCGGTCATTTGAGCGCGCGAATACGGCAAAGACCGAACTGTTATTCGCTCCTGCTATTATTCCGAGATCTATATTCGATACCGAGATTATCTAATCCGAAATGATCGTCAATTTTGTAATCAATTCGAAAGTCCCGACCATTATATTTATTGTCCGTATAAAAATTCATACGCTCACGCATTATTTCACTTTTTTTCTTACTCGCCGTGTCGCGATTGTATCGTAAAATCAAAGTTGTCTGTCTTTTTTACTCCCTTCCCCCTTTTTTGTCGTCATTTCCTGACGACTCACGGATTAATCGACGGATTGATTCACGGATTTCGAAACGTCAACTTTCGCCGGCAATTAACAGTCGTTATAATGATTTCCTTATTTTATACTAATAGTTTGTTCAAACTTTTGCACAGTTGACTCGAATCAGTATTAGCCGAACTGATGGCCGGAATGAAAATGGATACCGTCAAGTGGGTCAGGGAAGCTGACGATTATGAATTCAAGCTGAGTGCCGAAACGGAAAAAATCGCGAAGGAGGAACTCCGCGAGGATAAGAATACGAGAGACCAAGCTTTGGAGCAAGTGCGGAATTGGATCAAGATGAATCCGCGCATCGCAAACAGTCGTTTAGGTACATTCCTTAAATATTAAAAGAATATTAAGACCTTCGTTTCAAACTTTTATTAAACGTGGGAAAATTTAAAGAAACGATTTAAAAACGTAATAAAACAAATTATGTATCCGAAAATATATAATGTGAAATCAATACAAAAAATTTAAATTAAAAGTTTTTAAAATTATATATAATTAATTTTCGTTTATTAATAAACGTTGGAAACTTCAACTCCATAAGTTTATAGAGTTTTTTGATAAGTCCGCTGCTTTTGAAAGTCAAGAATTTAAAAATAAACGATTTATAGATCCTGCGCGCTTCATTACTTGAATGATTTGTTACAACCGGTAATAATTTCGTCATTTGTCGCAGATGGCCAATTTCTTTTAAGATTTCTACGTTGCAAAAAGTTTAATGTGCCAATGTCTCAAGAAGCCATCGAGAGATATCTTTTGTTACGTCAAGTGTACCATCCTGCTTTCAATAACCTCGACATCACTGATCCAACGATGGAAGAGTTGCTCTCTTTAGGGTGAGAATGTGATGACTTTTTTTTGTTCTTTTTTTTATGTTATACACGTTATTTAAAAATTTTTTTAATTTTGTTATTTAACATTTTCTTCATTTTCATCTTTACATATAAAGAAACAATATAACACGTTATTATTATGATATATAATTAGTTGTTTTCAAAAATACATTCGAATAAGTACAAATAAAAATGAAGTTGAATAAAATTTAAGTCCGATTTTCGGCGGATGAAAGATGAGGTAAATTGAACATTATGTATAATATATAACATAATAGCATCTTTAATCCTTTGAATAGGATTTCTGGAGATCCCAGTGTAATTCAAATTGGAGCTCGTAATTCCTCGTGATCCTTCCTATTCAAAGAGTTAATGATTTTTAGCATGAACTAACAATTTTTTGGTTTATGTTAACGTAAAATAAACGTCATTGAAACAACTAAATATATTTGTTCAGTTGCCTTAATTGATTAGTTGCAACTAATCTCAATAAATTGCTTACAAATTAGAGTAACAAATATTTTCTATTAACTCACAATCAGAAATCGTATTAATATGTAAAAATTAATCAAATTAAAATTATTATAATACACCTTAACATTTCATCAACTTCATAATTACTACTAAGTTGTTTGATATCAGATTAAAAAAGATTATCAGATATTAATTACACTTTTACTCTACTTAAGGACATGATTTTAATTATATTTTTTTTCGGTAAATTATGGGTAAAACACGATCGTTTATTTTCTCTAAAAAGATGACAAATTTTCATGATTTTTCAGTAATCGTAAAAAAATCACCAATGTTGTTAAAACAAGTAAATTTTATTCAAACACAAACTTGAAAAAAGTCGTAAAAATTCATGTCAGTTCAATTTAAATATTGGAAGTAAAAACAAAGATGAAAGTTATTGCACCAACATATGAAATCTCATCAAACAGATTCTTCAAATGCAAATACTCGTGCATTAATTTCAATGTAAAATTAATTTAAATTGAATTTTTAAATAAGGGAAATAATTTTGATAAAATAGTACTGTTAATGAAAATATCGAAATTTGTAAATCGTTTTCAATCAACGATCGTGTTTTACAAAATCATATTTCGTAAATCTGAAAACACGTATAAATCTATTAGCAAAACAATTTGTGTTGAATATTAGTGTCGGTAATAACCAATTATCAGCATGTTTAGTATTTAATAGATTTTTTTGCTTGAATCGGATAAATAGTAAATAATGGTTACATAAGGTATAATACAATACTGTTACGTGTCGGCATCGTAACAGTGTAATAACCCGTGTAACAGCCATTATGGTTAACGATTGCAAAACACCGATTTGCGATCGTCGTCTACGAGCGCTTCTAACGGATGATGTTACAGATACCTTTTCGCTGTTCCTGGTCGGGATCACAAAGGACGCCGAGTGATTGTTGCCAGACCTGGTAAAATATCATACATGAAAATGAAAATGAACACAACATTAATTTCTCACCATGATTTAGTTATTAATCATATTCTTTCCTCTTTGCTTTGATCCAAATATCTTGACGAAAATGGAATTTGGAAAAAGTAGTTATAACGATTTTAATTTCTCGATGAGTAAATTGGATTGTGAAATATTATTTTTCTCGTAAATTAAATTACAAAATTTTCAAAATTTCATTTTTTTCATTCAATCTGAAAGTAAATAGTGAAATAACGTAAATTGTCTTTATTAACATAATTTAAAAGCATAATTTACATATTAACATAATAATTTGTGTTACTATTATTGTCAACAAATTTATAAAATTACTAAAATCGTTGTATCATTTGTATGAGCAGGTGTTTTCGATCCATACAAGTATACTAATGCAGATATGTGCAAAATACATGCGATAACTTATGAATCTCTGATGGAAGACGAGGAAAGTCAAATCCGAGGTTTCGTGCACTTTGCTGACGGTGCTGGTGTAAGCTTCCCTCATTTGACTTTGTTCACGCCTAGAGAAGCAGTTCGCATTGTAAAAAATGGCGAGGTAATTATGACTGTTTGTGACGGCATTTATTTTATTTGGAAAAAAAATCATATTTTTCTAATTAAAATAATATTAAAAAAAGTTACACAAAGAAAGCAGTTTTTTTTTCTATGAAAGTGCAATCTCAGAAGAATAAAAAGGTACAACATTTTCTATTAACAATAATCAAAATTTTAAAATTTAAATTCAATAGTAATTAAGCTGATCAAAAATTTTAGTTGTTACGAAATCAATTCAAACAATCAGATGATCTTTCTTTCAAAAGAATGTTGTTTGCAAAAATTGGATGTACACAACTGTTCAACAAAAGGTTCGATTGTCAATAGATAGGTTTCTAGTCCAAGGACACGGGATGGATATAACAGTTTGTGTAACGTTTGTTGTAAGAAAAGGAACCGGTTCCCGCAGTACCTTCCATTACAATTCGAGCCGAAACGGCCGGCAGCTTCATTAAAGAATCGAGCGTTGCGATTTATAATGTAGCGTTGGTCTGGTTAATTGCGCCATCAGAATTTGGGCCAATCAGTTTTCACTTTGATTTGTTTACTTTCACGAAATTAACACTGCTTTTAAGTGTAATTAAATGAAATGAAAAAAAAAAAAAAACCTTCGAACAAATAATGTTAAGATGAACAGGTTTATGCTAAGCGTTTTGAATTTGCACTTTTGTTTAGCGTACTGTACCAATGAGGCACAAAGAGGTCCACGCCATCAACGCTCATCCGTCGTTGAAGTTCGCTCTTGACTTTGGAATGTCGCTGATATCCGAAAAGATCAAAAAGCGCGTTCGTATTTACACGAGCTTGGAAGACGCAAAGAATAACAACATGGATACCAGCATGTTGCCCAAGGAATACGGTGGCACTATTCCAATGAAGGAAATGATTGGTAAATACACGCGTGCTCTTACAAATTTCGTATTTCTAACCGGAATCCGGTTTTCGCCGACTGAAAGTTGAACTAACACTCAAACAAGTAAATATCTTGTACCGTGAATCGGATTCAAACTGTGGTGATAAATATTAAATATGCAAAACGACAATCTGATATAGAAACAATTATAATCATATTTTTATTGACAATTTTGACTTTCATCGATTAAAATATTTATATAATAATATATAATTTATGATACGAAGTTATTAGAATAAGATTAAAAATTATAATTGAAATGATACAAGTTCTCCAGTGTATGTCTGGAGATCTAAACAAATGAGAATAGAATTTACGCAAAATATAAAAAATATGAAAAATAGAACGGAGGCGATCGGTGATTTCGACGAGTGTGTTGGCAAGCTTCTTCCCTTCAGTTCGATCGCCGGTTACACTCGCTGAAATTATCAACTTCCGGCGTTCCTCATGCAATGTGCTCATCAAACGGACTCGGCCAATTTTGCAATTAGAATTATAAACATTCACGTCGATTTGCATACAAAGTTTAAAATTTGCAGTAAGAAAAGAATTGGAATTTTGAGAATTCTGATAAAGATTCAAGTCATCTCTATCGTTATGTAACATTGTTTGAGTTATCTTTGTTAATAAGGGTTATTTTAGTTGTCTCATCAATATATATCCTAATTGACGTCATAATTAAATAATTATGCAATTGTTTCGTTGATTAATTGTTAATTAAATAATTAATTGATTGATTGAGTGATTATTTAAAATGATAATTCATTTCAAATAAGAACTATACAATACTTATTAAATGTATAACTCAAAATACTTTGAATAGAGCATACAATTGCAATATATTCGAATTAAAATTACTCTTTTTTATACATTTTAGAAATTCCGTTTTTCTATTTTTTATAAAATTTTAATGTGACTTTATGTTATTTTTTACTACTTTTACTATGCTACTACTATCATCAAGTATACAAATCGATTCATAAGTTGGTCGATCGATTAATTAATGATATTTTAAATTGTCTGATATATTATCGACAGATTCTTGGCGCAAAGAACTTCTCGAACTCCGGCCCACGTTGCTGAGCCACGATAAGATGCATGTGCACCCAGAACTTTACTCGGAGAAAGCCCGCGAAGGTGCGGTATCCGCGCTAAAACAAGGCTTCGGCTGCTCGTCTGTCGGCTCGAGCGATTCCAATGTATATGGCATTTGCGGCTCGTTTCGCAAGCTCGAGGTTGATTGATCACCATTTTATTGTCACCATAAACGAACAAAGTGTTAAAATTTAAACCCGGCTTGGTGGAACTTTGTTGCATTGTAGAAAGAAACGTTTTCGAAATAGTAAAAAAAAGTCTCATCAAAAGATACAAAAGAAAAGCTTCTTAAATGAATTTTTGATGAAACACTTTTGCTACTGATTATTCGCAAAAAGGATGTATCGGCTGAAGAAAAATTTCCTGGTTTTAGTATCAATCTATGTTTATACTGAGCCAAGAAAAATATTTCTTAAACCAAGAAATTTAAATATCTTAAAACTAATTTACCTTGACCAAAGAGATTAAACAATTTCACGAAAGAAAAATTGCATTTAACGAGAAAATGTTGAGTTTTGAATGAAGCAAATATAAGTGGCAAAATTTTGTAATTTCTCAAGAAAGAATACCTTTTTTGTGAGCGATGGAAATCTTTTTTCCACCAATCACGCTGAACATTTGTTGCGTTACTTTTGTTGATTTTGTTTTGTTGATTTGAAAAAAAAAAAAATGTTGTAGTAAACAAAATCGTTTATTGAAGCAAAAATGTCATATGAAATTCTGTTTTGTATTATTTACAAAAGATTGTTGTTGCAATCTTGTTTATAAGTGCAACAAAATTAAATTTTAAATCATTCGCAACATTTCAATAATATTATAAGTACTACGTCAAAGGACTGAAGAATAATTTTGTAGTTATAGATATTAAATATAACGGCCTTCATACCATTACTTTTTAGCCTTAAGGTTGAAAAATACAATACACTTAAAAAAATAGTAGTGAACTATTGATGAACTACATTTCACTGAAACTATTTCGTAATTGACGCAAATAATTTTGCAAATAGGGAAAGCACTGCGAACATTATAACACATGTTGCACTCTTAAATGATTCGGTAATAAAATTTGGGTCTCATTTTAAATCGTTCTTCGAATTTCAATCAATTCATTTTATAAACTTTCCAAATAGCACATTGACGTTAAAAACGTAAAACAAACATTAATTAAGACATTTTTCACGATTGAATGTACATTAGATGTTTTAAAATTTTTTGCGCTCTATTGGTATAATTTCATTACATATAAGATCACCGAAAACAGTCGAAAATGTTATACATTTATCGTCGATGTGTTGTACAATGATAATAATTAGAGAATTTTGTCTCATCGTTAATTAGTTTCATTTAAACAGTTGAATATATAAGTGTATTGAACGTATTATAGTGAAACACTGGTTGTTTGTAGTAATCTTAATCTTAAATTTCGTACATTTTTAGTTGTAGAAAAATATTACAGTAAATGCTTCTTTTATTCTACAAATTGTGTTTGTCTTTATTATAATCCATTTTTTATGTATAACTCATACATTTTTTATATGAATATCTATTTACAGAATATTGTATCCATACAAAATTTTAAAATCAATTACTAATACTTTTTATACTTTTTGTAGATGTCTTGAAATATTTTCCAATATGTTTTAAATATTATGAAATTATCCAATGTTCTTGTAGGATTGTTTGAATGTGGAGATTGTGGAATGTTGTGTTTAAAATATTCCAGCATATCATATACTGCTGAATAATATTCGTTTAATTAAATTACCTAAAATTAATTAATTTTTGAATAGTTTGACATATTTGAAATGAAATTTAACGATCCTCAGAATTCATACCTGATATTTATATACTTGTATTGGAAATACCAGACGATTTTGACGGCATCTGGTGTGAACCGCTGACATTTCAAAGTACTTTCAATCGATAACAGTTTGTTAATTACTCAACAGATAAATATTAAAAAAATATTTTAACAAAATTTTCGTTCAATTAATTTAACCAAGAATTTAATTTTTAGGCAAATCGTATTTAGTTATTTTTTAATTCAGTCTCTTAAAAAGTGTCTAAGATCTGTTCTGTTTTAAAATTTTCTCTCAGATTATACATTTGATTAATTAAAAAATTTAAACAACGGTTCAAAATTTAATTGTATTTAAAATGTATTAAATTCACATAAATATATAAAAATTAAAGTAACATTGTAAGCAGCAAATAGTAAATATCAAATTAAAATTTGAGCAACAAATTTCCATTCATTTAGAATAAACAATATAAATTCTATTTTAAAATACCTCCGATAAGCTAATACGTTTTTCAGTCTTATCAGTCATCAAATTAAACAACCAAGTTTTACATTATTTTAGACTAAGAAAATTTAAAACCATTAACAGCAAACTTTTCGGTGATATATTAATATTTATCATTCGATACAATTCATTTAATTTTTGGAGCCACGTCAGTGAACGGAAGATCGAAAAATGTCTAACGCGCGTGGGCCATTTTCCTACGGTCCTGAAGCGAATATACCGTTATCTGGGAATCGTTGAACCACTGAAGAAGCGCTTGTAATGTGCGACCACGTAACTTGTGCAGACAAAATTTGACCTACACAATGCGCTGTCGTATTTGGTCGCATTAATGCCAAACAGATGGACCTGTTCGTTGATTAGTATATTCAAAAGTGATCTCATTACCGCGTTAATTCATTTGAATTATTTTTTCAACTTCGCCTGACGTCTACAAACAAGAACACAGGTAATTAAAAAAATTAATCATCAAACATCATTTTTACTTCCACTCAAGTAAATTTCCGTAGACTTTTGGTGGTTCTTCTTTATCTTAATTTTTTATTTTTGTTAAATCGTTAATTATAAATAATTCCAATGACACTTGTGATAAAGCTAGTTGAATATCTCATAAGTGTGAATATAATTATTATAAATAATTACGAAGGTACATGAATACCGAAGAATGCTCAAATAAGTTTTCTTTTCGTGTAAATACAATACGCTACGTGACGTTAAACACTTGTTGCTTGAGACACGTGTCATTCTTCTGTTGAATTGTGAAAAAGTAATAGCAAACCAATTACCCTTTAAAAATATGTATTATTAAGTTGAAAAAGTCTTTTAATTTTAATCATTCGCTATGGCTTCAATTTTGAAGATTAAGAACAATTCGAACTACAGTTTTTGTAATTTTAACGCAATGTAAAATATTAGCCAGGATTTACAATCTTCGTAATCATCTCTTTTATTTTAAATTATTTATTTTACATTTTCGCAATGAATTTCTGTTGCTAAAATCAACTTAAAATAAATAATATATACTTTCGATGACTCATGAATCGTTGTTTCAATTGCGACATAAAAAGTTTCCGTCTTCATAAATTGTTTAACAAGCATACAAAATTTGTCTCTCTGAGCACTAACTGTTATTATATTTTTTATTTACCGATCATTCATCGTTTTCAACAAATACTTTGTTTTAGTGAATACTTGGACCGTTTGTTGAATGTATGTATCAAGATGATGGAAAATAAATATTCCAAAATGCGAAATGGAGCGCAACACGTCACGTTTATGCCACAAACGTCTCCAAAGTCGAAGTTATGGACATACCTACTGTGGTTATTTGGAGGTTTTTTCGGAGCGCATCATTTTTACCTGGGCAGAGATGACCAAGGCGTGGTCTGGATGACATCGTTAGGTGGATATTTTGGATTGGGATGGTTAAGGGATTTTTTCAAAATCCCGACTTACGTAGCAGATG
>JABFOV010002364.1:0-20217 GCA_022817685.1 Aradophagus sp. ZL-2020 | reverse complement strand
GTAATATTGTTTCTGAACTTTTTTTGAAGGATAAAAAATGTTCTAATAAATAGAGAAAAAATACTGACACTTTTATGCAGTGTCTGATTCATTGTAAAAATTTATTTGAAATAATGTTTAGATTGTATAATTTATACATATTTGTATCTGAGTGTAAATCTAAAGTATCTTAATCAATTACTCAAACGATTCTAAGTATAAGGTTTTTTGTGAGTGCAGATTTCTAGCCATCCTGTTTCATAAAACTGTGTTTTTTATGACAAACGATATATTACCTTTTAATAGATATAGTGGTTCTATTTAAAATATCAATTCTTATTTTGGTATTTTAATTGCCAATATTTTGTTTAGTAAACCGTAAAAGACTTTTTTTATAACGTTATGAATGATTATTCAGTTTTTTATATCAGAAATAGTAATAATTGTCATGACAATAGTTCAAGATAAAATAATAAAGCTATAAACTTTTATTCTCGTGGTAAATAAATAATGGAGATTTTAAAAATTATACTATGCACTATTTTAATAAATGAATCTACATCCTTCACTGAAAACCAAACACTTGGGTAATGAGAAAAAGTGTTTGATTTCAAATAATACAATAATAAATTGATAAAAATGGTAAAATTATAGTATTAATGCAAACAAATAAATGATTATAACATTTTGGCAACGTCTTGGGACATTTGCGGAATTGAGAACAGTAAATTACTTATTTTGATATCGAATGTATATGAAGTTTAATAGCGAAAAGATTTATAGATAAAACAAAAATAAAACAATTTATAATAGATGGAAATTATTTTGGACTTATCAGAGTTATGCGACAAATAGTTAAATTAAAGAAAAATGTATTTCTTTAACATTTGTGGAGCAATGCCTATATTTTCACAAGTCATTGAATATCAATTGAACGTCTGCCTACGTCTACAGAAACAACTGTTGAACGCGCTTAACTATTTTAATAACGTTTGATACACGTGTATACATTCTATGTTTTACACATAGGATTGTATTTGAGTTCGATATGAAAAGATAAAATTGTCTCGATTAAAACTGGTATCCACATTCAAAGCATCCATATTTCGATTTACATGTGTTCTGAGCTAAATACAAGCATCCTAAAACAGACGTTTTATGACTGATGTTTTATATCAATCAATTATTATATTTTACAATTATTATTAAACGTTAACTACGCGATTGTCGCATGTGATTAATTGTAAAACGCTCTTGCGAAGGATAATAATAATCTTTACGATATTTATGTGAATAATAATTTTGTATATATATATTTTTTTTAAATGTAATAAGTTCAAATTTAGTTTGAAAATACCAGAAATCGAAATTCACATGGTTTTATAACAGATTTGGAAAAGTAGGGTTCGGGTGATTGCAATATTTTCGACTAGAATACAGGGACATTTAGGAGAAGAGTAACGTTTATTATTAAAAAAAAAAAAGGAACACAAAGTTATTAAAACAATATTTGCAATTCAATACACTTTTGCATGAATCGATATAAAATCTTACGTGCAAAAATTACTTATGCATGAAAATATTATCAAACGTACTAAAAGTATCAGATACTGCATGTCATAAAATGAGTTCCCGGACCTTTATGTGTTAATACTTTACTAGCTGCTAATTATTTTGTCCAAATGAAAAATTCTGCTTCAATGTCCTTGAATTTTAGTAGAAAAGTGATAAATTTTACAGGGAGATTTTTTACGTGTCACTATCATTTAAACTGAAATATTAGGATCGCACTTATTTGAAAATACAAAAATAAATAGAAAATGTAAAAGAAACATTCCATTGACAAATAAATTAAGTAAATATAATAAAACTATGACTTGTTATGATCTATTCAGTATTGAATATTTTTTAACGTGTGTTTATACTCTTACTTTAAATCACCTGTAAAGTTAAATTATGTATTAAATCTACATTAATTTTGATGCATTGAAGTAATTTTAAGACCCAAGCGGGCATACAACTGTACATAATTTCCAATGAAAATCATTATGATATTACGTGTACTGTATATTTCTAAATTAATGGTTTATAATATATTAAATACTTCATCTATATATATTCACGATACGACAACATTTTGCAGTTATATCACATTTTGAAATGTTTTAAGTTTTCAACTAACAAAAACCGTTCAACAATATAAAATCACCAACCCGTGTAATCATTAATTGATAAGGTATTTTTTTAATTTAAACAAAGTACTTGTAAAATTAAAATTATGTGCCCGTCTATACAATTGTTTTTTAAAAAAATGAAACAAGTGTTTTTGGCTTCGGAAACCGGTACATAATACTGAAAAATTAATAAAAACTATATGATTTGAAATAAAGTTGTTCAACTGAATATTAAGTTTACATGAATTGGAATAAAGCTCATAAAAATTACGTTATTACTATATAACATTTTTCTAATGAAGCATTCGTAATCTTTATTGCCATATTCATAATGTTGAGATATAATAATTGAAATGGTTGAGATGTAATACTTTTCACAAATTTTCTTTTTTTAGATGTTTAAGTAATCATTAAATGCTTAGATGTCCTATCACTGATTCTGAAACATGTCTTGTTCTTCGTAAGACACCTCGATTTGATCATTTGAAATGATGCACATATGCGAGTATTTACAAGCACCTTAACACTCTGTTGAACATCTTGCAGAAAGTTACAAGTACTTTTACATTAAGTAGAATCCAAGTATATGTTTCCATTAAAATTAATATACAAATTCTTGAATCTAAATTATTACTTTAATGTTAATTATTATATTACGTGATGTTTTTGAAATGAATTTTCTAACTTACAATCAATTTCATGAAATTTTAATAATATAAATTTCCTACCATCAATGTACCTTACTTTAACAACGGATTACCAATTTCGGGTGAAATACTTAAAACAACTCATACTACTCTTAATTATTAAGCAGAATTTGTCAAATGCCAATATGAAATTTAAAAGTTTCGTGTCATAATCCAAGCGAGATTTTTACTTTAGAAGCAAACGTTCTTTTACTTAAAATTCAATTTCCCTGCTTTCTTTCTGACATTAAATTTATTCGTTACAAATACAGTTTTTTGGACAAAATTGAAATCCCAATTCCACTGCCGTCGAATACACTCATAAATCATCATGTACAAAACAATTTTGCAACACTGTTGATCCAAAATCTTGTAAATTCAAGAAGACACGAAAACATAATAAGGAACAACTTAAACTCATTTGAATCATCAATATAAATATCTATGCATTGTACTTTCCTGATTTACATATTTTTTTCATTAAAGCTCGCAACAAGGACACGGTCGTGCATTGAACAGAGTTGCTGAAATCGCGTTGAGATCCCGAGATTCAGAAAATCGCTCCGAAGTGAAACTTTTTATGGTAAAATGAACTGCGGGTTCTCGTCTATAGTTTGATTCGACAAGTTTCGCGCACATTTTAGTCGATATTTCTATCTTCCTACCGAGGTGGCTTTATCCCATCACAGACGCTAGTCGTATACGCTCTCGCTTGTCCACAGCGCCTACCCCACCACACCTCGCTACACCTCCTTTGCCGTCTCCTCCTTTCCACCCACACCCCCCGCCCCCGCCACCACCCCCACCCAATCCCCACCCCCCCACCGCCTCCACTCAATAGCCCGGCTCCAGTGAAAACATATGTGGGCCCGCGTTCTGCTCTTGGCCGATCGTGAGGCTTATCAACGACGACGACTGATTTGCGAGGAAACCGGAAGTCGCTTGTAAATCTTGCAGAGTTGCGTCGCAGGTCTTGTGATAGACTCGTATCTGTTAGTGCTACATCGCAGACGGCTTACGGCGAAGACTGCAATGCGAGACTAGCTTGTACAAATTTGTTTTCTCAGTGGTTGTAGATATAATGGTAGTAAAACTATGTAAATTCTACATTAGTTGAGTAATAAAAATAATTAGATGTCTTGCTCAATTATTAAAATTACTCACGATTTAACTCAATTCATAAATCTAAGGACAAAATATTATTGCCCTCATTTCCTGTAAAAAAAAAATAATAATAATAGTAAATAAATTTAATATTTATTTTAATATTGGATTAATATTGATTCGCCATTTAAGTTGTAAGAACATCGATTCTAAAACACTCATTAAGTTAATTCTTTCAATGATTGGATGATAACTAAAAATTACTTGAAGATCGGTTATCACAAAAGTTCACATTAATCGTCAATTGAATCTGACACGACATTCTTTTCACGCATTAACGTATCAATCAAATGGAATTGAATATTCAAAGTATCAATGTTTTTAATATATGAGCTAACAATTTTGAGCTAACAGTATCGAAAAACATTATATTTATGTGAATGCCATATGTAGAAATTACATATTTATACTACTTCTAACAACTTTAAGAGCAAGTGTGATTGAATTGCAGAACTGTCACAGTCAGCTGCGTCTCATTGTTTTGTACCTGATAGAACCTTTTTGATATTTTGAAATCGATTACAAAGTTATGTAGTCGACGCAACTTTAATTTATAATAATTTCCTAACTCTTACGTTAAACATTGTATTCCGTGATGATAGTATCGTGTGGTTTCCGAATACAATTTTATCTCTTTTATCGAAAACAAGAAATTGCATCATATATTGAGGAATAGTAAATGAAATAAAAAAAAATCATAAAAAATAATAGAATTATGGAAATCATGCGATTTCATGTGTTACTGGTCATGGTCAAATCCAAAATTACTCTGCATGAGACAAAGGTAATATTGTAATTTGAGCACTAGCCAAATTAAAATTTGAATTAACACTATTTCCCTTCGATGCAATATGTGCAAGAACGCGTACATAACGTGAAACAAATGAAGACGACTGGTACAATGTATACAATCCGATAGGGTGCAGAAAAGAGTCAAAATAACGTAAATACGAAAAATAAGGAGGGAAATTATAATAAATTGTGCGATTCCGAGGCACCAATCTTGGATTCCTCGGTTTTTGAATAGTAAACAGAATCAATGTGCGTGTATATATGTACGTGTCCTAATGGTGATGTCGCGGATATCCATGCCCGTCCATTACGTAGTTACAGGCAGTAAGTATTTCTCTGGTAAAAGTGTCAACAAACCAATGAAAAGCTAAAACGTTAAAACACACACTCAGAATTATATTTATCAATTGGCATGCATTTCGTTTGCTAATTATATTTAAGTAATTAAAAGTCATATGACACAATTTAGCTGACAATTTTATCAGGGCACTCGAAGGACCCTTTCTGCAATAAGAAAGTCCTTACGGCCAGACGTGACATCACCGTCAACATTCCTTTAATTTTTATCGTTCGTGCGCGAATTGTACGCGTGTGTAAATAACAAAATAAAATATGTACATCCGACGGACGAAGAGTGATATGGTCATCTTACGACGTTTAGGATTAAGAAAATAAAAGACTTACTGGTTAAAATTACGCATAGGCTGTCTTTATTTCTTTTCAACTTTACCTGCAAGGTACAGGACTAAAGGACTGATTAAAAAATATTACCAAGTGACTCATCTTTGATAACAAACTAATTTTCAGGCCAAATATTGATTTCATTTTTTTATAAGAATATTTTCTACTTGTTACAGATTTAATTTTAAATAACAGTTTTTTCAATTGCATCACCCCATCACTCAACTGTATCGGCCGCCAGCTATGAGACCCGCGATTTGAAGTTACTCAATCGGTACCTTTAATTCACCTGTGAAAAAAATTGTCTGCGTCATGTTTTCAAAAAGTACTCGCCGCATAAATCGTGACCGAAGAAAGGGTAACAAGTGCAGACGAAATATATGCCCCTCGGAACCTTTACTTTTCATTTTTTAAAAACGCGCGTGAGGCGATCGCATGTGCGAATTTGCGCGAAACTCGCGAAGGCCGACGAGGGGGTTTGATTCGACCACGAGGGAGAAGCCGCGACAATAGCGCGGCGGAGCCGAGCGCGCTAGACAACTGAACGAGCGTAAGTACGTGCATTTTAATCATCTCTCTGACACTGCGTCATCGACCTTTCACCTCTGATCTCGCTGGCTTTTATCCGAGCAACCCCCGCCGACTCGTTTCTTTTTAAGCCCGGCTGCCGGTCGTTCGAGGGGCCGGGGGAGGGGGGTAAAACTCGCGGGACCGGCGCGCTCGTTCGCGCCAATACCGCTAAATTGCGAAGCGATTTACTTCGGCAGCGCTCGCTCAAAGGGACAAAAAGATGCACTTGCGAAAATGCGTCGCCACGAAATCAATGATCCCGGACGCCTTTTCATCGGGCGCCACGCTCTCAGTCTTCCAATCGGAATAAAATTAAACGGAGAGCGCCGCGACGTTTCTCGTTGATTGGGAGAGGTGTTCTTTCCGCATGTTGAAATGAATATATGGGAATGCGCGAATGAAGTGAAAAAGAATTTGGAACGATGAGGGGAATGGGGTGAGGGGTGAGAATTGAACGAGGAATCATGTAAGAAATTGAAGAACTGATTGATCAAAAAAGTGAGTGAAGATGTGAAACGATTATGTTGAAAAAAGATGCTTTATTCAAATTATTAAAAATTCATATTGGTAGATTGTTTTAAATATAGTTCTTCAAAAATCTAAATCTAAAGAAATTTCCACTGTTTTGAAACACTAACGAGAAAAAAGTAATTTAATAATATACAACAACTCACTGATATTTTGGGGACTTTTTTGAGTAAAGAAAATAAAAAGCTCAGAATATATGTTTGAGGTAAAAAAATCATACATAATTCACACACGGACTTTATATTTTTCTCATAAAATTTATATTATAACTCACACTGTTAATTTACACGCAAGTCATCTTTGGTGAAAGACATATTTATTCACCGCAAGTCATTAAGAGCATTTAATCTTCGACCTTTTAAGGACAATTGCCCACGGTTGAAATTTATTTACACTGCTCTGCTGGAAGTCACCGAAGAGGGTGAGACAAATGGTGCGCAATTTTCAGTAGTTTATATCGATGGACGAAAATCGACCGGCACAAAGCGACAGCGCTCTTGCGTGCAGAGTTACAGTTGACAGGGGATTCATTTTCTTCTGAGATTTCGTCAGCTAAGAAGTAACACGATCGGTGCCCAAGTTTCGCCTAGTAGGACGCACGGGCTTCCATTGACGAGTCCTTACGCGTTAAATTACGCCGGGGTGCGTGCGATACGCGCCGAGGAAAAAGAAGCGTGCAACTCGACGCCAGATTGCCGACGACAATGCGCCGGCAAACTTTCGATTTTCTGCAAACCCGACACCCAGGACGGCTTTTCGAATCGGTGAAAACTCGCGCGTGAAAAGGTGCGCGACCTGGTGTTAAGTAGGCCTATATAACAAACAACGCGGCGCACAACTGGGCCCAAAATAATGCGATCAATGTGAGAACGTGACGTCGTTTTGTTATTGCCCCTGCGGCCTGAATAACGAAATACAAACCTAGTTTGTCGCATAAACGGTTGCCTATTCATCGACTGTATAAAGAAAACTAGTTTCCGTCGATGCCAAACACGCAAACAGAAGGTTATTATTTCGGTACCTTGTAAAGCTAATTTGAGAAATAAGGTAACGTGCTTTTGATGGTCTTGCAAATATGAAATTATTACTCTCACCTCACATTTACATTTTCTAGATAAAAAAAAATATGTGATTCAAAATAAAATGCATTTTGATTTTTTAATAATAACAAAAAAATTAATTGAATGAATGGAAAACTTTTTTGTATAGCAGATATGAAATTATACGTCAGTTAATTTAAAGAACATTAGATACTATAACGCAGGTTTCATTTGATATTATTTGAAATCAAATAAATAAAATGGTTATTTGAGATATCTGTTAATAACAATATTGTTTAAACAATATTGTTTAGGTTTGCATCAAAATATTAATTTCAGGTAACCATTTTTTTTTATTATTATTATTAAAAATCAACTTCAAAGTTTCTCTTTTGTTTTACAAATTCTTTTCAATTATGTTTTCAGTTTCATTCCGAATATTTCAATCTGCGCGAATGAGATTTTATATTTTGGAATCGATCTGTAAAGTGCAATCAAGAACAATGGATAAGATGAGGACTGATTGGCGATAATACAAGGGTTGCAGATACGTGAGTAAATTTTAAATTTTTCATTATGATTCATAAAAAAGATTGCTCAAAGTGTTGACTGTAACAATTAAATGTAACCAATTTTTTAAAATTGAAAAAATCAGTTTAGTAGCACAGAAAGTTTTCGCCAAATAAAATAGATCTAAAATCTTTTCAATGTGGATTTAAAATCAAGTTAAGTCCTATATTTTAAGGCTTAATAGCCTAAACCTAAATAGTAGTTTACCTAATTGTTGAAATACTAGTTCTGTAGTCGTACAAGCGGAAAGTATTGTATTTAGGATAATAATTATGGCTTGTATAACTATTTTTGATAGTTAAAATACTGATTATAAATAATATTGGTAAAACTACCATTTTTTTTATAAATTCTACTTTTTATTTTTTATTCGCATGTTAAATAAATTATAAATGATGAACCATTTTCTAATTGTAAATATTCAATAGAAAATTTTTGATAAATATTTTACATCATGTTGAACATTGATTTATAGGTGAAATATATATTTCGGGAAGAAAGTAATAGAAAAATTCAAAGTAATTTCATCATTCAACTACGAAATCATAATAAGCATTATACTAATTTTCAAATACTGGGCAATCTTAATTTTGAAATTGATTAAATATACTATATTGATATTGTAAGTAGTAATAGAGAAAGTGAAAAAAAAAAAACTCACCAAATGTTGCAAAGCACAGCAATATTATCATAAAACACTTTTCATCAGAAAAGTACATACTTTATTCTTTTATTCATTGTGTTGAAGCTGATCTCGAGTGTCTTTCGAATAAGCTCATTTTTTATCAGCAAAAAAATACATTTTCAATATTTATTATTCTATATTTTTTGAATGCCAGGCGCGAGCATTCTTACCGATATCCAGCAAATCCATAAAACGAAATCCCATTTTTTTTTTTTTTTTTTTTTCATTACTCATTGCCCTTTATCGCGAATTTCATCAATTCGTGCGAAACACATCCACCTATAATGGGCAAAGGGGTACTAAAACGTGTCCAAAAAACCCAAACGAAAGGGACGTATCACGATCAAAAGTATTGCACAAAGAAAACATTTTGTCTAAATTTTACAAAAGTTTTCAATTACATGGAGGTAAATTTCGAACTGATACAGACATTACTGATTCATTACTCTTATGTTCAGTTTGAAATAATAAAGTTATACACGTTAAGGTTAAATTTTGATTCAAAATTAATTTTGATATAAAACACCCAAGCTCATAAAAAAAAGACAAATAATTATTCAATTGTTTTTAAATTCTATTCGTTGACGATCCAAAAATGTCCAAACTACGTGATTTGACTCTATTTCCCCAGACGAACTCGGTAAATTTTTACAGATTTTGCCATCGTTTCAAACTGCGTAATCTTTTTGTCCACGTATTAGAATAAACACGAAATGGCGGAAAATAAAAAAGCGTGTGACTTCAAAGTGACGTTTAATTAAAAGATTCCACATATCAAACGACACGTCGTAATGTAATTAATCTTTCGAGCTGGGATAAATTAAATGGACGCAATTGCCGTATCGCATGACGATGATTTCCAGATACCGGTTACGACGTGGGGCGACCAGTGGGACAGGGACATCGACTTGTTTGAACCTTTTGAAGCACGCATCGCGAGCGCTAAAAACAAGCATTTTCTATGTCATCATTTACACCGGGGAAAAATGAAATTGCCGCGGTGACATCTGCGTCGTTTTCACAATTACCGACGTATTAATCCTAGGTGGGAGGGCAGGAGATAAAGTTATCTTCCATTCGAGAAACTTTATCTTTACAATGTAGATGCAATTTAATTAAAGTGTCCGATCGATCGTCGAGCGATTTCTACGGCGATTAGAGACATTTACTTTGTTAATAATTCAAGAGCGATGCTTTCACTGAGAAAAGATTTTGTGAACATAAAAAAATACTATCTTAGAACAAGAGTATATTAATGTTAAATACATTTGTCGTGTTCTTCGTTTAAGTAAAACATAATTGATTCAAATATATAACATCAAAAGAATTAAAATCTAATAATGTTAGAAAATAAACAGTGAAATTGTATAGATAATTATTTAAATGGTAAAATTACACCGGTTCTGTCACTAAAACAATGTTTTTTACCATCTAGATATTAAACTTTTATTTTCAATTTAAGTTCGGTCACATTTTTCGTTCACAATTGCAAATTTAATTATAATTCCATAAAGATTGCAAAAGTACAAAAGTTTTGCAATACTGAAAAGCAATTCCATGTTAATTTTATTTATTTATTTATTTATTTATACAGAATAGGCAAACGCCCACTAATAAAAACGTAATAACAATTTGTTTATTTTTGTTCTGTAAAAGTTCAAAGAAATCGATTAGACATTCGGAACGATCAAAATCAGGCATACTTAAAACAGCCGTTAAGTGCACCATGAATGTCACACGCTCTAATTTGATCATTATAATATAATAGTTTTGTCAATTTGACTTATCGCTTCGTCGGATCAACGATTGCCAAATGCGCAGACGATTATGTACCGTCTCCATAATCCGGCCCCTGTCAAAATATTTTATTTTATCGGGGATCCTTTCTGCTGCCGAAAATGAAGCCATAATCACCTTCCGAATTTCCAGAATAATTAAAACAATGGTGAATGAAAAAATTGGGAATAGGAAAAAAGCTTATCAGTGATTCAATAGTACAACCTAATAAGAAGGAGCTATTACATTTTCATCTTCTATTCAGTCTTGTAAAAAATGGATTAAAATTAAATCACAGTGAATAGCGCACTTCTTTTGTGCAGGTGAAGGATTACATTTTTATCGAGCCTCCAATCAATTAAATTCATTAAGAACGTGAATGCAAGAATCCCCTTTTAATGAAATTTTATTTTAATGAAAAGTGTTCAGCGAACGAAATTGTAATCGATTGTTACGGTCCGCGGAAATTCAAACGACTGACAGGAACCCACGTAAACAGTTTTTAATAGAAGAGTATAAATAATTTATTAAATCATTACATGAAAAGAAGAAATATCATTGAAAGAGCAAAGCATTGAAATTATAAAATCAATAGATAAAATCGAAATAGAACAACTTGTTAAATCATCTTGATCTAACAATCTTTACTTGATTCAATCATAAATATTAATTATGAACATCCGTTTTTGAATCAAGTACATATCATTTATGATTCACATGCTATTTCAATGACGTTAACTCTTCCAGATGTATCGTTAAACAAAAATTAATCAACAATTTAAATCATTTCATTTAAAACTCCAGATTGTTAGAGATAATCATTCCGTTTTAAATGCCATAAAACTTCCGTTTTCGGAAATCCATCACGTCCAAATATCACGACGCTCATATCTCCGCGAAAATCTATCCACGAAACCTTGAAAAGAAAGCTTTAAGGCTCGGGGAATCAGCGCCATTGTGCGGCCGAAATGGCACGAAAAAGTACAAAGACCCGTCAAAGACAAGGAGCGACGTAAAAGCGGACACGCGAAACCTCGGTGTTCTTTTTATTCATTTCAATTAACTTAATTTCGAAATCGTATCTCCCGGGGCAGGAACGTGTTAAAGCGTAATAAAAGCGCGCGGTCGTTTTCTTTCGGCTCGCGATATTTCTGCCCGTTTCGCCGGCTTCACGCGAGCGATAGATTTACGAAAAATTATTCCATTAATGTAATTGTCCGGGCGGAGCGGTCGGAAATTCGTGCGACGACAACGACCTGGCGACAATAAATTAGCAAAGCGGAGCGTCATCTGCGCCGAGGAGCCACACGTCAGCTGTCGTGTCGTGCCTAATCTCTCGCGTCTTCTTCGAGGCAATTAACGGATTAATTCGTTGGAAATGTAAAGCGCGCGACGGGCGCGGCTGGCCGATAATCACCAAGGGTCGGGGCTAGATCGTGATCGCCGATAAAACGACCACTCCGAGGGATCGATCATCCACTCATGCTCCGCACCGGCCTGCGCTCTTCGCTCGTTACATTGATTTAACAACAATTACTGTTGCGGTAATTCAATATTCGTATTTATTTATGGAATATTAATTGATTTCAATTAGCGGCTTATGCTCGTTCCAATTGTTGTTGCGTGGCTCAGCCGAGAGTCGGCGCTCTATGGCTGCGAAGCGAAACGTTTTTAATAAATATTGCATTAAATGTGTGCGCGTTGTGGTCAGTATTGCTGTAAATATAAATAAGTGGTAATGTAGTAATCGTGACACTACATTCGTGGTTCAAGGTCCAATTGTTGCTCAGTAATTAAGTACAGAGTTGGAGATGGAGGCAAACAAATTATTCCAAGTAAATTTTAGTATTAATGGGAATAGATAAATCGACTTATCGAAGGAAGTATTGATTATTTAAAAGAAGAAATAGCGCCTTACAAATCTAAATATTTAATTTGATTATCCTTCGTCCGACAATTTAGATTAACTATTTTTTCTGTAAAATTTAATAAATCTAATCTTTATTTAAATCTTTATTTAAGCAATTTGAAACCAATAAGATTAAACGCATATACATGCGGTCTATTCTAATCAATTTCCACTAATCAATTTTCTAAACAATGGTACACGAACAACTAATCTTAGGCATAATGTAAACAATTTGTACGGCAAGTTACTGTTCATTAACAGCACAACTTTCACATCACAACTGTAAACTAACTCGTGTTATGATAGTCTAGAAAATCTTAGTTGTTGTTGGGGAATAGTTATTGTTATTGTGTTGTCTAAGTTCAAGTTATTGAAATACGATGTTATCCGTTATTAAAAAATCATTGCGTGGCCTCTAATTTTGTAAACGAACGATAACGTTGATTGAAAATTGTTCCTAGTCGGTAAGAATATTATATTTTTCATTGATTTTTTTCTATACGAAATAATTGAACATGGTAAAAAGAGTTGAACTTTAACAACTCCATATTTAATAATTTATATTGGCGAATGGCCAAGACACTTTTATGAAGATGTCTTTAGTATTTAATAACTAAAAATGAAAGGTGTCTTTTTAAAAGTATCTTAAAACAGCATCTATTTTGTTCAATAATTTACCAAATTCGTTGAAATATATACTTTTTTAGTAATCAATACCCAGTTAACACTGAATTCCCCAGTGAATTTTCCGCGTTAACAGGGAGGAACTGTATTAACGCAGCGGAACCGCTGAGGAATTCAATGTTGACTGGGTACTGTCACCAACAAACATTATTTTGACTGAGTAATTTAATTTTGTATTATGCTAATTTTTATCGTGAGTGCTATCATTAAACTTGATTATGAATTTATGATAATTAATTATTATCAGCATATATTCCACTAATTTATCGTACGGGGTATTTAATAATTTCGGTTTACAATGAAGTATCAATTTACGACGCCTGGTCATTATTTACAACAACGAGCGGATGCCAAACAATAATAATTTCGCCGGTGATTGTTCAACACAATTATTTTGTTAATGAATATTCATCAATTAATGCTTTACTGAAATGACGATCAGCGACAGTTCGCTAATAATTGTCATCAATGAGTGATAATTGATCGGCATAAATCATTACCTAATGAATTACACCTCCAATCTTCATTAACGATTGATGCTTAAAATTACGCAATACTAATCGACATTATTCTATGCATATCAATAATAGTCGATCATTAAATATTTTTTTAACGTAGAGAATGCGCGAATCAACATTGAGTGTAGATCAAACGCATTATTGTTGTAATTGTTTATTAATGCACAAAATGTATTGACGTTTTGACAGCAAAACGTTTTTTGTCCCAGTTGCCTCAAAAAACAACATTTTTCTGTCCTAGAAAAACGGAATTTTTACAAGTCTTAGAAAATCAAATCGCACAAAAAGAGATAATTACTTTCCCAACTTCTTTGTTGCAAACGATATTTTTCATCACAAATGCAAAAGCGCAACATTTTTATGTAAATTACTAAGGAGAAATGATTCTGTGTGATTTTGTGCGAAAGCGACAGAAGTGATTTTTGCACTCATGCCGTCCGAATTTAAAATGCAATGTACCTCACTTCAAGATTTTCATTTCCAACTCCCCTGATACGAAACATAATTTTTGAATTTGTTCAAATTCAACCCATATTCGAAATTCGACTATTACAAGTGTATCAATTAAACACCGCAACTCAAACCTTTCCCCGTACCGTCTACTTTTTACTCTCAGAGCGAATTTCCGTGCGTTTAAATTTAAATGCAGCTTTAAACAATCGTGAACAAATGAACCTCTCCGGCAACATCCGCTACACAATATCCAACGTCGATAAAACAAAGAAACTCAACCCTTGAAGTCACGCGCACACGTTGGAGCGGCTCGCAAGTAATTGAAGAGCCATCGAAGTAATGAAGCGGTCGTACGCCGACGGTCTTATCACCGGCGGCCGTTCGTGCGCTTAATCAGCGCGGCACAATTAGAGCGGACGGCCGATAAGTTTAATTCGCAATCGATAGGTGCGCCGGCGATCAGCGCGCCGGGGTCGACGTTAGGCGTCACATTCGTCGCGCGTCCCACTCGATCCCCGGGGCGAACGTTTCGTTAATTAATCTGACAGCAGTCGGCGCTCAAAGGGCCCCTTTTTACGGTCAAGTCCGACCGCTCGCCGCGCAAAGACCGAAACAATGACAAACGGTTGCATTATTATGCAGCATCTCGGCCCAACGCGCGCGTAATCTAAGAGCTAATCCGTGTCCCCGCACGAGAATCGTGAGTAATGGCCCGCAATTACGTGATTGGCGGAGCTCGTTCGCCCGATGACAAGTTTAACGACTGGATTACACGTTGTACGGCCGAAGCGCGGGTTTGATCGTGTTTAACCGATCGGCCGAAAGTTTCGATAGTTTTTCAACCAAAGTATCGGTCATCGGTTTCGAGCGTGCAAATAAGTTGCAAAAAGTGGTGCGCTTTTATAAAGTGAACGATTGCCGGCGTTCGAACCGACGATGGAAAAAATAAACACTGCATCAACGGGAAACGTGATCACGTCAACAAAATTTCGTCCATTTACTTAGTTCTCAATTATCGGCCTCGGTTTTTAATGTCGGATATTCAAAACAACCGCTCTTTGCAATGGCGCGGCCGGGCGAAACAGTTGATTTGAAACAGGAGACGAGGGATGAAGGGTTTTAGGAAGTTTTATTTTGAAAGTTGGGAATTCGAAAAATGAGGGTTTTCGGGGATTGAAGTAAAGTAGATCGTAATCGTTTAGAGGGGTTATACGTGCAATAAAAGGTACTTATTAATTTTGGATAAGTGAATATATTATTGAAAAACTCTGCTTTTGATATTAATAGAAAAGAAATTAGTCGTCGTCAAAATAATTGTCAAAGTATTGTCAACCCTAAGACAAATTTTTTGGGTATCATTTAGTTCAAGTCCATCGTAGAATTGGATATAATTAAATTAAATGAATTCGCTTCATTAAAATCCATAATTGATTGTTTCATGCACTTGAGTCATAATCTACATGGGTTTCATTCAAGTAGCGATTTTTTTTCAGTGAATATTGGATATCCAATATTTTTAAATCATTAAACAAAAACATTTCATAACATATCATTTTTGGGTAATAGAAATGTGCTATAAAAACACTCCAATTCTTTGTTTACGTATCATTTTCTAAACCATATTCGTAATTTATTTACCGCTTAAAGCTTGAACTGTTTTTTTTGTAAAAAATGTACCAAATATTCTCAAAACGTTTTTGCGAACCCCCTTCCCCCCCTCACCCCTTCACTCCTATTCAGCGAAAATGGGACTTTCTTAAACAGGTGCAACAACATTCTCGCTCGTAGAGTCAGCAATAGCAGCAGCGACGTTTTCTCGGTTCACAATTCGGTCGTTTTTCTCGAGCGTTAAGCCAGCCATTGCTTCTGGCTGTGCATTTGCGCCGATGAAAACACATTACACACTGGAAATCGCAGAAAGATTGGCACGCGCGTAGACATGGAAGCGAAACCGAATGGATCGACTGAGGGGTGGTGCGTGCGGGGTCGAGGGGCGGGAGGAGGCTTTGGATATCGCAACAGCAAACGGTGGTTCTACCGGGAATTACATTTTGCAATTTGCCGCATCCCACTTAGAAATTACCCGGAGAGGCGGGGAGTCCGCTCCTTTTGATGTTCATCGAGCGCCACTATCGTTCTTGGTTCCATTCTGCTCCTTTAATCCGAGCCACCGTGCAAACTCAATGAGCCATTCTTGCTCCGTTTTAATCCGTCGCAATTCAAATTACGAGCCATTAATTACGTTGTTTCGCTACGCAAACGAATCACGCTGATTCGCCTCTTGAAAGCCGTGAATCATTACGTCATTGATATTCAATGCAAGTCTTCACTTTTATCCAGTTTTTTCTCCTTTTCTTCGTTTTTTTCTCTCTTTTCTTGTTTGGAATCGATAACTTTGGGTGTAAAAAAAAGAAAGAAAAGCATTAATAATGGCTAAACGAGACAATGATTAAATCTTTTTTATTAAACATATTTTTTATTAATTTAAAAATGTTGGTTCAATTATTTGTTGTGGGCAGGTCTGAAGACGAAGACAGTGATTAAATATAGAAAAATAATTGTTGAAAATGATATCGGAACAATTAGCTTTGCGGTTTTCAATGTACACGTTACTATTAATTCAGTCGTTCTTCCACTGCTGATGTATTATAGGGACAATTGCATTGTCAGGATCTAGACAATTGCATTGTCCTTCGGACTATCAATTGCGCTCTGTCCCCATAGAATGCCTTTTCGCAGTCCGAATTAGACAAGCTTTGTCTAATATAGACAATTCTTCTCTGAACGTTTGAAACAATTGAAGTGTGAATTAGTGACTTGAAAATACCTTGCTAACCATAAATTTCCGGATGAGTCAGAAAGAGGCGGAACAATTGAGGAACTTAAAAAAAAAATAAATGAGAGAAAGAAACGACGAAACTCCTCTGAAATAAAGTCGCAATGTGAAGTTTTTTTTCTTTCTTTTTTTTTTTTTTTTTAATGTAAAATGTGTATGGCTAATTTAACGCGAAGCAGTAACACAAAAGCAAAATTTAAACGTTTCTCTCGTTAATAATTTTTCGCCTGAATACATTTGTACAAGTTTATGGTAACAACATTTTTAAACTAACTTTAAAAGTTGATCAAATCATAACTTTTGAGTTGTTTTAAAGCTGTTTGAAAAAATTTATTTATCGATGTATTAAATTTATTAATTTTAATATTGTAGTTGTTAAGGCAATAATATTGCGATGTCCAGTAAATCATGCCATAAGTGTTAAGTAGATTTAAGTCCAACAAAGGTTACACATCGAGATATTAAGTACAATATCACCAATACATAGAAAAAGCCATCATAACAGATGTCTCTTAGGTCGTAACACAATCCGGGTTATTTAGACTGTCCCCTTATTTAATGGACCAAGAAATAAAGATAACCGATAGAATATAGTAATACAACAGTATGACCCACCTGATACCTAAACAAATATAAATTTATTCAAAAGTGGATTAAGTTCAATTTTTTATTGAATCAGAATCATAATATTTATATTTTCAGAAACGAAATTACTTATCATAGATACTTGATTTACGCACTTATTTTATTTAATATTAACAAGATTAACGAAATTCAAACAATAACAAACTACATTACAAAAATTGCTCCAAAATTCCTGAAAAATTAAGTATTAATTTTTCTATTTTCCTGCAGTAAAATTAATTCTGAAAAATTCTTATAATGATTTGAAAAATTCAAATTTTCTGAAATTCTACTTCTAATCATTTCACGAATTACGTGTCCAAAGATGTCTTTTTCACTTTTATATACTGAAACACGATTGAAGTATTTAACAAACATTTACTTATCCATATTTTCCCGACAAGTCCACTCTTTTGTCAGCTGTGACAAATGGACGTCACACTTGCTCGTCCGCACAACCTCTTGCCTTCAATGACTTATAATTTTCCGATTGCTAATGGGGAGTGTTCGCATTATGTTAAATCGCCCTCTTTATCTGCGATGCGGCATAGTCAGTCTAACATCGGGGCAATGATGGGTAGGCTTCCCGAGGCAGAAGTGAACAGGAGTAAAAGCGGGTTGAGAAGGGGGGAAGGGGGGGGGGGCTCACGGCTGGTATCGAATTGCTTTTCAACCAAAGCTCACGAGGCACCGGGTCGTGCACGGCCGTGCGCGCGGAGACGCATTGAGAGGTGCACGTGGGGCGGCCGGCGGCATAAAAGAGCAAGCGAAAAAAGGGAGCCTCTTTTTAATCTAGCGACGATTCGCAACCTCCGGCTCCTTTGACAGTTATGCGCTTAATGCCGTCGTGTAGCCATTGACTCGGCCGTTGTGCATGGGTCGTGGTGTTGCACCCACGTTATCAGCGCGTGCCAACTTTCACTTTGCGTCCATTCAACTAGCCCGCCGATATCCGTCATCGATGATTACTCGAAAGCTGCACGCTAAACACAGACCCATACGTTTTTATCCGCGAACGAAAATTTGTTTACACATCCTTCGCCCATTTTCCTGGGCGTATTTGAACCAACGATATATGGTGACAAACACTTGTCTTCTCGACGAAATAATCAGCTAAGTTTTTTTAAATAAAATAAAATGAATAAATAAATAAATATTTGTATAGGAATGTATTATGTATTTAGTAGATTAAATAAACCATCGCCATGTAAAAGTAATTTGAATGTTTCTTTAAATAAATATTTGAATTCATATTTTTAATGTTTACAGACACTCTCAATTTATACGGCATGCTTTTAAATCTTTAAGATTTGAATATGACTTTTAAATCGGTTAATAAGGTGGTAAATTGCTCGAATGTAAATAACGTTTTGCTAGCAATCCTCATAAGTGATGCTTGAAAGACTTGATCGCTGCTTCACAGATACCACCAAAACGGAGCGATCTTGGGGAGATAAATTTAGAAATTGTACCCCAACCACAAATCCTCTTGCTGATTTCGTAAACATGAGACTGCAGTTGGAGTAATTCGTGCAACTCCCGCAACTCATTACTTATACCCACACAGATCGTCGCGTTATAGACATAACTACTGATTATACACGCCATTCAACAAATCTTTTCAATGCACTTTAAAAGACTGCGTAAGATATTACATTTTATATATAATTTTTTGTTTATTCTAACAATGATACGTATACATCGCTGTGTAGATTGCAAATTTTTTGTAATTCCCGTTGACTTCGAAAGATAATAACTTTTATAATTTTCAACGTTTTTCTCAATGTGCTCAATGTCTTTTCTCGTTCTTCAAAGACTACCGAGCTGAAAATGCCCTGTGAAAAATAGCCTGTCACAACAATTACGTTCTAATAATCCACGAGCACCGAAATTTCATCCGATCGGCTTTCGGGCCATGGAGCATTACTCTCCCAATCTAAACGTTATTCGTTCCATTGTCCGGCCGGCAACTCAAAACGCACTTCTCCTTCGCCGATAATCGCCGGCAGATTAATCAGCGACTCGGCCCAATTGTTCCGGCAATCCGTTCGGACGACAGAGGCCGTGAAATCGCCGCAATGCCGCATTACAGCCTTATCAAAGGGAATTAAGAATCACTTGGAGCAGTGATTCCTGCGCGCACCAGTCCGGGCTTTTCGGTTAGCGCAATCGCGTAAAACCTCTGGGAATTAGTGTCTCAATTGACGTGCATGAGCACGCGCCGCGAAAGCCTTGTACGTGCGTGCTCGGCCCATGCATGAACGAGCATCGTTGCCCCCCCCCCACCACCCCCCACCCACCCCTCCCTCATCCCCACACCCCAGCCCCTACGTGATCCCCTAACAATAGTATGCTGGATGTTCCTGGTTCTGACTGACTTGTGGTGACGTCACCAAGCGGAGAGAACAGAAGTCCACAGCGACGAACACGCACGCAAACAGCCGCCACTCGCGTCGACAGCAGAGAGCCAGGGCGACCGCAGAACAAAAGACCACAGACGCACCACACGCAGACACCACCAGAGCGATACAGACAAGACAAAGAAACG
>JABFOV010002363.1:0-14224 GCA_022817685.1 Aradophagus sp. ZL-2020 | reverse complement strand
AAAAGGAGTATTTCGACAAATATTATATTCTACTTGACGTAATATGTTGATAATATCCGTTGAAAAATTAGTTTCAGTTACGATATGTCATTTTTACTATTTATTCATTTATTTATTTTTTTTTTTTTAAACGTTTAATGTTTTTCCTTGACGTAGTAAGAGTTGCATAATTATACAATTTTCTTTTAATATATACGAACAATTTACATAAATAATTTCCAAAATTTAGGTCACGTATTCAAAAATCTGATCAAATTGACGTGTTGTTTAACGTATGATAGAGACCTCGTGTCATTTTACTGTTACATACGCCACTAGTGCTTTTCGTATTCTAACGTTAACTTACGTCTCGTTAAACGTGCATTTCCAGGCATTAATAATCAAAATTAAATTCAACGAAGCGAATATACATTTGAAGTTTGTATGTCAAGTGGGAATTTTGTCACTGAGATAAAAATTATAAGATTTTCATCACGCTCACGTGGCAAGATTTATTCCCGATGAATACGTTATTTCTAAAATTTTGTAAATTCTTATTTTGGAAAAAAAAGAAAATTTATTGTCCTTGTGAGTAAAGTGGATAATGACAAAACACAAAAGCTGATGTATATAATGGATAGCGATTCACGGAAAACCTGTGTTTTACTAAGAAAACCTCCGATCGTTCCTCAAATGTAAGAAGTGTTAATCCGACCATGCAATTTCCACGTCATATAGGTAACGCAACTGTAATTCATATCTTGTTAGAATTGTAATGCTGTATAAATGTTAACTGTTAGTGCTAAAGCGAGCCAATCTTTCACATCTAAGTTGTTTTACTTTGTATTAGGTTTATTATATTGAATATTAGCATAAGGTTTTTTAAAAAAAAAAAAAAAAATTGAATGTCTTATAAATTATAATCATCAAATTCTTACGTGTTAAGTATATATACTACTGTAGTGAATTACTTGCATTATTATTAATTTCTACTACTTGTGCCATTATTCCAGCTACATTGCAAACTGTTATTATTCTGTAAAGAATTTTTAGATCACACTGAAAATAAAAATATACTAGTGGAGAAGTACGTTAGGAATGTGCAAAATGTTTTTAAATAATAATAAAAATGTACATACCTACATATTATAAAAATATTAAAGAATTCCAAAAGTTTAACTAATAAAATACATAAAAATATGTTTTTAAGTATTAAGATAAAGTATAATTTCGGAATCGTTGAAATTACGTATCAAGGAATCTTAATTTACATCCTGATTTTTTACTTTACTTTAAATAAGCAACAATTTCCACTCGCTAACATATTCTTACACTATAATTATACTCTATTGTGCTTCTTTTCTTAGCGCGCAATTGCCAAATCCCAACCCCGTCCACCTGACGCTTCAATTAAACTTCCAATTTAATAATCGCGCATGCAATCGCAAATGCAACTTTAATCTCTCTCATCATCCCGCGTTGCAATCTAAAATTCTTTACAGAATCACACGTGTCTGTGAAAACTGGCCATCACAACTGGACGTTAATGTTAAATGTTAATTCATTTCGAGCTTCATTCCGCAAGCTAATAACGCACGCGCGATCCACTTACCACCGAAAAAGGTTCTCGCCGTTCTGGGCGAAAACAGTCCGCTCGGCAATCGGACTTTCAGGGCGTAATTTCTAGCAAACCTTTTGACCCTCTCGAGCAGCGAGGTGTCGTTCTTCGTCTCGACCAAGGCCACGCTCTTCGCTGGATTCTTTACGATCTGTATCGAATCCGTCACATTATACGCGTCGAAATTCGAGCTGCTGACCGCGTCCATGAAACCTTCCAAGTTTTTCCTCAAACACTTGGAGCTGAAGCTCCGGAAACATCGGGATTCCGCGTCCTTCTTTTGCGTCGCGTTCAGCTTCTCCGATTCCTCGGCGAAGAGCGCCGCGTCGTCGGTGATGGTGACCCTCGAGACATCCAGGTCGAATTTCGAGGGCTTCGTTGGCGAGTTGTGGGGGTGCACGAGGAAGTCGTGCTCCGTCGGTGACAGGACGTCGTTGTCGAGGACCGACTCGTTCGGGATTTCGGCCCCGGAGGCGGCGACCTTGGGCTGCGCCAGGGACAGGATTACGAGCGTGAGTGTCGTAACACTTGGTCCCACCCGGATCAACATCCTGCCGCCTTTCTCCGCTACTGACTCTCGGCTAAGAAATTATTCTGCTGTTCCTCGCGGGCATGGCTCGCCCTAGAAAACGGCAAGGATGTGGATTTTAATTTGGCTGCTTTTTGTTCTTCTTCGTCTTTTTTTTTTTTTTTTTCTTTTTCTTCGACTCTGTCGATGAGTGTAATCGCCGTGCGTGGAGCACAGCATTCTTTTGGGGAAATCTTCTTTGTTTGGCGAAGAAAGAAGAGGGAGAAGTTATGAGATTATGTTGGAGAAATAATGACTTTGTTTTCGTTTTCAAGGAAAGATAAGTTGAGGTTTTGAATGAAAGGTATGAATTTGTAAGAATGAATACGTTAACGTAAGTTTTAAATTGTATCACTTTATGTTTTTGTGATGTAATGTTTATGAATTAGAACTGTCAGTGTTTTCTTGTTTTCTTTATCTATTGATTGATTGATTTGATAGAATGATATGATATATTGTAATAATATACTCTACATGTATTATATTATAACATTTTAAACTTGAGAACCATTTTTTCAACATTTTTTCAACACAACAAAAAGGTTGTGAATTTGAAGTACGTATATTGTAAAATTATTAATTCTGATGTTACTGTAGTTAATTTTACAAAACTCAACAACTTCCGAGACTTTCAAAGGCATCTGTAAAAATTACTATGCTTTAATCAAGTCGTTCAAACAACGAATCAGACTTTCACACAATTTTCAATGCTTTTCAGTAATTAAGAATTTTCTAATAAATGATAATGTTTTCTTAATCACATCGTTTAAATTACAAGTCAAACGTTTTCCAACATTTCTGATAACTATCACTTATTTCCAGATATCTAATTGTTAAGTGTCCTTAAATATTTTTCCATTTCCTCGATACTTTCCTAACAAACATTTGCCGTAGTAAAATAATGAAGAAGAATTTATAATCAGGCCACTTGTGTGAAGATATCCAAACAATATTGCCACTTAAACATCAAAACACTCGCCACTTCACCGAAGACTGCTCAACTGTCGACGTAACATAAATCCGTCTGTTAACGTACAGCACATTTTTGCAACACAGGCGATCGACTTCCCTGGAATGCTTAACAAGGAAATGTTTATCGATATATCGGCCGAACTACTTGTTGATAGAGCGGCATGTACGATCGGGAAACGGGCGCAAAAGCATAACCGGCTTGAGCATATTTGCACTGGCAAAAAGTCACCTTCCGAGCCAATTTCAAATCTCATTAAATAAAAGCCAATCAATAACAACAAACGAAGTGTAATTAGATCGTAAAGGGGTTTAATAACGATCGGATATGCAGCCGGCGATGCGCCACAATCAGGCGGAAAGTCGCGCTCTTGATACATTACAAAACGTACAATTAACTTAATTTTGCAACAGTGTTGCTACTTCAGTACGATAACTGTACTTTAATTGTCAAAATTACGATCAAGCAATTCCCTTTATTCGAGTACGACCTTGCAGGAATCAGTCTTTAGAATAGTTGGAGAAAAATAATGATTTTGTTCAAGATATAGGTAAGATTTTGTGTAAATGCAGTCGGAATTTGTGATTCTTAGCAAATCGTACAAAGTTTTTGTTTGAATCAATTAAAGTAGTTAATACACTAAATGTGACATAATATAAAAGTTATTTGTTGGATTTAATTGTCCAATTTTTAATTCATCAATCGACTTAGCATTGCATTATTTAAATTTTTTAAACGCAGTGACAAACAATTGGAAAAGTATTTTGAAATTTCGAAAATCTGTAATTAAATTTCAGGAACAAGGATTTTTCACATTACTGTTGCAAATTATGTGGCGTCAATATTCAATGATTGAGTGCAGATAGTTTAATACCAATTATTGATAACATATCGGAAATAATGCATGATATAAGAACTTAATTACATTTATGAAACAAATATGATTCTTGACTGATAAGATATACATCTATTATTTAGTCAATTCCATGTATATTTCTGGTAAGTTTTAATTAAAAATAACCTAGAGAACTTCAACTATCCGGATAAAGATTTAGTCAAAAACAATTTAATTTGAATGGAATTCAAAAAAAAATTCTTAAAGTATTCATTAGTTTTTGATAGGCTTTTTTAACAGACATTTACGAATATATTCAGGATACAATCCAGATTCGTTCGAGTGTTTTTTTATTTCTAGGGCAAACGAAATTTTGGGACTCGTCGACTGACCCTGACCGGATCTTCATCTGCTATTTATGGGCCAAGAACTCTCACCAGTAATGAATTCTAATTACCGGCATAAAAGTCATAGATATTTGTATTGGGCCTGGCCGAAGAAAAAATTATGAATTCGGACAGCTTTATGCGTTAATTGAACCAGTTCTTGGACAAAAGAATGTCGAATGTTTAATATTTAATTGGAACTTCACATAAGGATGAAATCGTTTAAGGCGTACGTCGTTAGGAAAAGATTCGAGAAAAGACACGTTCATGACATTTCGCTTATTTTCATTAACTTAAAGTGGATCATCTAGAAGAAAAGTTAGTGTCCGGATTGTAGAAAAGAATCTACAATTTTACTTTGAAAAACAAGAACAACATAATTATTATGTTACATTTCAGTTTTACATTAATATACTGTTGATTATTAAAACGATTTTGTCAGTAAAATGTGGAATAGCTAGTGTACATTTTAATTACTGCAATAATTAAATAATAAAAAGATTAATTAAATTTTATAATTCATAAATGCTGTTTTGAATTAAATGTTTATTATACTTTATTTAAACGTTTGACATTCAACTTTAATTATTGTCCTATAAATCTTTGCGGTTTAATATTTTCATAAGTATAATTGTATTTTATAAAAACATTAGTTCTTACAATTAAAATTTAAACACTTTTTACATTTACTATAAATATAAAAGAAATTTTTACTTAACAGCCAGGAATAACATCTTGTTTATGGCGCTTTAGCTACCAGTTGTTTGACTTTATAATATGCAGCGTTCCTTTTATGCAACCCGTAAATCTTTCAACTTAAATGCAGTTAAATTGTTAGTGATCCACCGATTTTCACTAACATTAATTCGATCCACTAATAGTTAAAAAGTTTGCGGCTGTAATATTGTAAAAACCAGTTATTATGCATTATCACATACTGATGTCATACTCAAAAATTAATTAATCATAAATAAATCCGCGAAAGTATTTGTGACGTTTGCAAACAACGAATAATCACTTATTATTTCAAAATTGCACCAATCAGTGTCACTATTACATTTCACATTTCGCGATATTAATAAGAAATAATTTAAGACTTTATAATAAAAATAATCATTAATTAACTATTACATCTACCTCAAAAAAATTGAATTAAATAAATATTAATTTCATTCGATGTACAAATAAAATAAAAGGAATAAATAAAAAAATAAAAAAAGTAAAAAAAGTACGAATAAAATAAAAAAAAAGACAGTTACGTCGACGAACAATAGAAACACTTGCAGTTCATTGCCATTTAAACCAAGAACTTGATTCTCGTTCATTACCACGTTGCAACTCGGTTCAAAATCCTAGTTCAATGTCACAACCTTGCGACTGCAATCAAATTCGAAACTCGTCGGCCAATTGATTATCTTTTATTCTTTCGTTCACTCGCCGGCGTGACACACTCCGCACGTTTCCTTCGGTCGCGTGGCGTTAACTAGCGCAAAGAATATACTCACTCTTGCGGTACGTAGATTTCATCAACCCGGCAACTCGACGACTTTCCTCCTCCTCCTCTTCCTCCTCCTCCCCCACCTCCTCCTCCACCGCCTCTTGCTCCTCACGTGGGATCCTGTCAAAAGTTTCAAACATACGTCACAACGCGTTACCGGTCAAAGATTACTATAAAAAAGAAACTCTATAAAAAAAGCAAATCAATAATAACAATAAAATATAATCGAATAAAAGAATTCCACTAGGTACAAAAAATTAAAATAAAAAAATTTGAAAAGTGAAATAAAAAGGATTTTCTAATTCAAGTAAAAATATTGAGCAAGTTTGGAAAAACGTGATTAAGAATATAAAAAATAAAATAAGTCATTAAAGAAAGAAGGTATGAATTACGTAAGAGACAAGATAGAAAGAAGGGTTGGAATAAGAAGGTTCGAGTCGGGCGAAGCAGAAAGCCGGCTTGTACCAAGCGGATCAGAATGGTCCCATGAAGATCGGCCGACTAAAAAGGGGCGGTCGCGTGGTCGGGCGGAAGCGATTAAGGACGTAGAAGCGTCTACGGCGGACGGCGAGTTACTGGCGAGCAAAGCCGTCGAATCGGCTCGACCAACCGATCTGGGTTACCCGGCCATCCGTCGCTCCGTACGTTCTTTACGTTCATTTCCACGTTCATTCGTCCGTTTATTACCGCTACCATTCGCTTCCCTCGGACACCGCTGCCGATGAACCACGCGACACGCGCGCTCATTCAAAACCGTTTCGGTATCGGCCCGAATGACGGCCGATGCGACGAACCGGCTTGTCCGGTGCTGGTTTCCACCGGTCCCCGATGTGGGAAACCACTGCCGCGCCAGAACGGTACCGTCTAATTCAAATCCCGAAAATTCCTTGTTGAATTTCCGGTGGTTGGACGTTAAAAGTGAACTCGCACAACGGCGCGTTCATGTTAATATCGTGGAAACAGTTGAGAATGTTCTCAGCTAGTTAATTAATGCATTGATTAACGTTCTAGCATGATGCTTAAGAGCGGGCGTTTCGACGATGCGATGCTTGTACGTCGATTATCATGCGCGCATCTGCGATGATAATGATGGATCGTTGATGTTGAAATGAAATTATTATTGAAGACGTTTTCCGCAATGTGCTGCTGCGATGACTTTTGACGACCGTATGTCGAAGTAAAAGGAAAATGACTGAAAAAAAATTTAATTAACGTTGCAACCGTCGTTTAGTCATTTGAAAAAGAATCAAATTTTAAGTGTAATTGAAGATTCGTCGTGATATCTTTTTTAGGAACTGTTATAAATAACTGAAAATCAAGCAAATGTAGGAAGTGTTAATCTAGAATTACAAAATTGAAGAAGACCAAATTTTTATGTTAAAAGAATAATAACTTTTTGTGAATGAAAAGAAATCTTTCATTAGTTGTGTATTGAGACATATGGAAGCATTTGTTAAATTTTAAACGGACAGGTAATTTAATGACATTTTTAACAGTATTTTCTAAACATTATGCGCTATTAGGCTAAACCCAAGCCGTAAATTCAGACGCAACAAAGCCATCGTCGTAGGATGCGCGGCTAATGAAGCTGTAAATTATCGACGTTTTTGCACCACTCGCAAAACGCCGGATTCGCCGCTTCCTCGATCCGGCCGCATGACACCGACAATCATTTTCTTCCTTCTTTTTCACCTTGTTCGTGCTTCTTGCCCATCCTTTTATTTCTTTCTATCCATCGGATGGTTTACAGTGTTTTCATAAAAAATCCGGCGTTTCGCCATTCATTGTGCATACTCATAAATAATAGACAATTTTATTATGACAATACACAAAACATGCAATGATTCATAAAAAAAAAGTTAACAAACGTCCTTACCTTCGTGTACTATTTTATACTACATTCCTTTTTTCAAACAAATTCGCATTATTTCCATCCTTCTTTTATACATATAAATTATCTCATGTTCTGACATTGAAAAAGTTAACATTTTATATAATGCAAAACTGTATTTTAAATTAAAAATTCCATTTGAAATTATTTTAAAGTAATTGCGCTTTTCTTTCCCGACTTTCTTTGTTCAATTTACAAAATTATCCTTCAAATTCAAAATGATATACCATTTAATATCAATTAACAGGAAATTATTGGATAGCTTACTAATATATCTGACAGTAATTGTTAATAAATTTACGAACTTTTCAATTTCCCTTTGTTTGTTCTGCTCACTTTGAAAAAAAATAATTTTTACAATTGTTAATTTTATCACTGTAAATTAACGCGTTATATAGTTTATAAATCTGCAAAGAATTTTGATTACCGAGTAAGATTGTACGAGGCAATTATCCGAGCAGCGTAGCTTGAATGAATTACTCGCTGTTCCCACCATTGAACAAACAATCGTAACGCATTGTCGTGTTAAACGACGATGATGCGAACAAATTAAATAACACTGGCATAATGCTAATGTTTTTATCGCTATCTTATAACACGAGTCAACCTGCAATGTCTAAAGCAAAAAAATAAATTTCAAAAATTATAAATAAGTTGTGCATTGAAACAATTTTAATTGTTTTATATGTTATTTTTTAATTAATAAAATAAGCAATATGTTATTTATCTACGAATGATTTATTCATATAAGAAGTGTGTAATGCAAACACAAGAAGAACAAGTAGCTGTTTTAATTTAATTTTTTGTGCATGTAATTACATCCTGTTGTATGTCAAAGTATCACGTCGGCTCGGTTATATTCATTAAGAGTATATCTTTTACAACGTATCAATTCATGAAGATTGTAATAATTTTACAATTACGTGATGAAATAAAAAGGTTTGAAATGTTATATTATTGTAGGAAATAATTCTATGTAGAAACATAATTTGAAAAAAAATTGATTACAGAATGCAATTTATTCAAGAGTCATTTTAGTTTCAGCGGTCAACCACACTCGATACATAAGAAAATAAAAAGCATCGTGAAAAAAATGTAGTTATCATCAAGTCCAGGTAAATAGAATATAAATAAACTGTACAATGTAATATAATTAACAAGATTCCTACATTTCTTAAATCGCCATATTATTACTCGACATTTTTATGCACCAATCTTACTCTTTTACATGATTTATCGTTACCAATGTGAACTGGTGACTACTGACCCCATTTCTTAATTACCGCCATAACCCTTAACTTTTTTTATACACAACTAATGTAAAATCGAAAAACAAAACTCGCCTATAATAACCATCGGTAAAAACTTTTGAATTTCAATATGTAATTTCATTTTCAATGAGTAACTGTATTCAATAAAGTATTGAAAAGAATTGGACAAAAAAACATCGAAACAATTTATAATCGTTGAATAAAATTGAAGTGTCTTAAGAGACGCTATCTTATACGAACCATAAGTCACTTACATTGCTTCAAAGCAACTGACATATTCTTTTGAAAATAAATTGCACATGCCTCGATCAATATGCCACATTCGACACATGATATTCACGAAATATTTCTATGAAAAACTTATGACGTTAAACTTGATAATATCTTATTGATTCATCAGAAAGTAATTTTTGTCCTATTTTAAGATTAAAATGTCACTATATTTGACAAGTATAACTGTAATGAGTAAAAAAATCATTTATTGATCAAAATTGAGTATCAGTCAAGTGATAATAATTTGACGATAAATGATTTAAAATTCAAAACCTCAGAAACAAAATTAGACAACAAACATCGAAACATGGGAAAATCCAGATTTTTTGAACTAGTGTACTCTTATGTCTTCGGTCAACGAAACAAGTCTACTTTCTCGAATTCCAAATTGTAGAAAGCTTCAATCCTCGACTTATTGGTACATTCAAAATGAGATGTCCCGATAATTCTTGCACGTGACATAAAACAATACCAACGTTCGCGTTATTAACATACGAACAATCAACTTCATTACATTTCTTGACACGCCTACTAGTGACCCATTTATCTTTGTCGTCAAAAAAGAAGTAAACAGTCAAAAAAGTAAAATCAAAATTAAGGTCACTCCGATAATTGAGGAAGTAATCTATCAGAGGCAACGAACTGAAATCTGTGAGGCGGTACCTGTTGAAAAATCGAGTTACAAATCATCATCGCAGAAGCGGTCTAATGGACAGGCGAAAAGGCCTGAGTCATGGATTCGTTGTTGTCTAGTTTTCCATATCGGTAACGATTAATTTTCAAGCCGGGTCAATAAAAACAGGACCATTTCTTGGCAGAAACTTCTGCCAAGAAATAACTGCTTCTTTGTATTCAGATTGCGGATTGCGATACCCAAGTTCCATATCCGCACATGCGAACAATCCAAACGGAGTAGCTCGCGGTCACAATGAGACCAATCACATGTGTTTGGTAAATCGGCATGTAGCAGCCTACGCACCAGGATAATGCGGGACCGTTATGCTAATGAGGTTGAACGTTATACATATGTACGTACCGTCTTAACGGTTGAATTAATTCGAGCAAGTGCACACTGCCGTGTCGATTCGTCATTCGACTTGTGATCAATCATTGATAATAATGGCCATTAGGTAACCGAAGTTTATTGAAACTCCAAAATGCAGGCAGAGTCACTAGTCCCGACCAATCGCGGTTAATATGACTCGCGTAATAATAACGTAAGAATCGAGTATGTCATAGATTCGTAATCACAGAAGACAAATTCATGCCAACGGATTTATTCCTAAAACATCAAATTACCGTGTTTAAAGGTGGTATGATAGTAAATTTTAGGTGATACGTTACAGGCAATTCAGAGGATATATTATTTTAGATGAATCGTTTAGGGGGATCGAGTAATTATACACTGAGGAAAATATTTTTTTGAATCAATAAAATTTCGATTGGTTCAACGACTTAAAAGAATTAAAAAATCATTAAATGATATGAGTAGATATGACAAAATTTTTCTCTGCGCAGGTGATTTAGTACTTGTGACTAAAGGAATTCATCTACCTAATTTGGTTGAATTAATCAAAATTTGTATCTCAGTGTAATTTGACTTTAATTATGAAAACTGAATTCAATTCAATGCCAACAGAGGCATTATTGATACCAGTCGCCAAATTAATCATATTGTTTCGAGTATTTAAATTTTCAAGAGCATTCTTTAATCATAGTAATCAGATTTTAATTTCAAGAATTACGAACTTTTTGGATGCAACTCCAAGCCTTTTTCGTGGTTCGAACATTCGTCAATATTTGGGACATCTATAATGACTATTCTAGTCGTTTCGGTGATGCATTCACTGAATGTTTCAACGAACTTAATTGCGACATGCAGAAAAATACATGTGGTTGCACTTCTCGGCCCGTTATACCAAGGTCGACGCGCTTCTCAATCGAGGACATTATTTCTTTTTTCATTTTTCTTTATTTCGTTTTCAGAATTTCGCAGCCAACCGATCGCTCGAACTTATCAGTCAATTGGACCAAACGAATTGTTACGATTAATTTTAGCCGTCGTTACCGGCTTCCTTTACCTCGAGGGGGTCTGCGGTCTCAGAGCGAGCTAACGAAATTCGGCGCCGCAAAAAAGTGACCGCAATCTTCAGCTTAAGGAAGATCCGTAACCAATGAAGCGGTTTACATTCCAAAACTGAATTTGTAACTTATGCGCGACTCTTTACTCGTATGACGTAAAATGGGATATTGGAATACATGTGCCACTTTTGGACATTCTTACAGAGAAAACAGGATGGTTTTGATTGTTTCCACAAATCTAATGTTACATAGAAGTCAAAATTTTATTTAATTGATTGATCAAAAAAAACTATCTTAGTTAAATACTCATGATCCAACCGTCTATTAATAATTTAAGCGAAGCGTACTTCTAATTTGTACATAATAATATTAAAATTGATAACATTTACAATTTGATTATAAATATTAAATCAATTTGTCTTCAAAATCAATTTGTAAAATCTGTTACATCATTTTGTTTTCGATAAAATTCATCATTCAATTATCTTTTGAGATAGTTATAAAAACGCGCTTTTTGCAATTTCTTTGTAGAAATTGCAAAAATGAATATGACAATGACAGAGATGTAAGGCACAAGATTTATATAGCCCTGTTCAGTAAAACTTTTCTCGTCAGGGTCAAGGCCAGATCAGTGACATTTTTTCTGTTAAGGCCATGTGTTACATCCCCTCCATTGCTATATCAATTTCTGCCAGAATTTCTAAATGCTACAAAATTATACCACAGAAAGTCACCAAGAACAAATAATTTTGTTTTTTATCTAGAACGACAGTGACATCAAACAGAAACAAAAAGAACCAAACGTGATTTATTCACACATAAATAAATCTATCAGTTTCGACCAATACAACATTTGTTCCAGCATCACATATTCCTGCCGATTCCAAGAAAGAAAGATGATCATAATTTTTTAATTTTTTTTCTTTCGTAACCAACAATAAATGTTGTTTTGATTAAGACCGATTTTTTTCTTAACTGAAATATTTTGTGTTTTCTATTCGTATGTTTTGCTGAAATAATAACAATTATAAATACTTTGTTATGAATGATGTATGAAAAAATTTTAAGTAGAGTGATATCCATTACGTATACATCTTCAATTTTAATTAATATAATCTGTCACCTTTACGATATTCATTTTACACGTGTTTTTGTAAAATCATATAGCAGTTTTCGAATACATCAAAATATGTAATCTGTCTCAGATGATATTACAGAATCAATTGAGCTTTACCCTTTGATGTTTGCATTACATTGCATACAATGCTCTTCAAAAAAAATTAAACAAATTTATAAATAATGTATTTGCACATTTATAAGAATTACAATCTATAAAAATCTATTAACGTATAAATACCTTTTAGCCGGATTTACTTAATTTCTTAGACAAAAAAGATGTTTACTTTTACATTCGCACTTATGTCAAAGGGTTAATTATTTAACGTTAACACAGTCCGTCAGAGAAGTTGATAGTGGTAGGAGGAACGAAATCGAGAGTTCGACAGTGTTACGTTATCATCGTTCTTGTTGATAATAACCGCCGTAACCACCGTAGCCGTGATGATGCCCAAGATGACCGCCTGTATAATGCCCCTGATAATCGCTTCGGTGAGGAGACCATCCGACATCCTCGTGGCCGTAACCTGAAATTAAACGTGCATAACATTTTGTTATCGTCGTTATTACTGAATTTCACGCATCCAAATAAATAAATAATAGCACGACGAAAGAGATGACAATGACGTGAAATTCATGTGCCAATTTATTCCGTTTTTAATTTTTTTACTTATATTCATTATGAAAATAAATTTAGCGATTAGGACAGCCACTTAGACAATTAATTTGATTTGGTCGTTGTTGGTTCGGACGGTCTCCGCGTCGAGGTCAGCGTTAGAAGACATCGAAAGTCAAGAAATATTTCACGACCCGGAAGTGGGAGCGCCAGACGCGAATATCAAAACTTTCCCAAATATTACGTGCTTGTGGTACAAGACTCTCATTGCGATAAATATTTTCTTCGAATTCGGTAATGATAAACGGTAAAGAGAAGAAAAAAATAACAAAAAAGTATATTCATGGTGCAAGTGAATGTTCAATGTTAAAATAAATTACTATTTTTTTAACTTTAATTTGACAAACCATAAAAGTACAGATAGACCATAAAAGATTGAAAACATTTTTGTTATAAAAATAAATTCTTTAAAGTAAGAAATTATTTTTCGATAGAAATTTTACCGTGCTTTTGCTCCATTCGTAATCTTAACTGTAATCAATAAGTAGTGGTATGTGTTTACAAATAATTTCAGTGACATGATTATGTTAATGGAATATCGATATACTGTTAGAAAAATGAAAATTCAATTTCACGCGTTGGATAAATATTAATAAAAAAAAAAAAAAAGAATCGGTAAAAAGTTAACAGTAAAGTTAGCAATACGTCTCAAAACATCAAAGTCTATGTAATATTCATGTAACAGAAAACGGTAAATTACTTACATGTTTCTTCGAAGAAGAAATCTTACGATTAATTCACTCTTAATGCAAACTATTATGACACGATTTTAGACAGCAGTGCACTGAATTATTTTTCTTCAAACAGTTTGTATACCATTGAATTTAAATTTTTTTTATCTTAATTTCGTAATAATGTAAAATGTGCTTTACTTTCTTTTCTGCAGTAATAACACAAATACTTATGACCTTAAAAATCACGCCAACAATATACACTTTTTACACATGTAATAAATATTCGATAATGTCATTTAAATTGATACCAAAAATTGACAAAAATAAAACTTTTAACATTAGAATTAAAATATTAGAATTCAATTAATTTACCTATTAATATTATTT
>JABFOV010002362.1:0-20227 GCA_022817685.1 Aradophagus sp. ZL-2020 | reverse complement strand
TCTTTACAATGTTTAAATAAATTATTGGATATATATATATATATATATATATATATATATATATATATATATATATATATATACCAATGTTGGAATAACAATAAATTTTGATGCATAAACTAAAAATTAATGACGAAAAAATTTAATGTTTAATTATCATTTATTTATGGCCTCAAAAATTAAATACTTCATGCATATTTAAAACAAATCGTCTTAGTATTAAATATGTTAAATAAATAAATATGAAAATATTTCGTTTATTCAAAATGATTTTTCTTAATAAAATGACAAAGATTTGATTCTGCTTAATATGAAAATAGTTGAAAAAACTTTGTCCACTAGGTGACCGCGACTACTTTTGTCTGAACGACTCACCGACGGTATATAAAACACTGGAAAAAAATGTTAAATCAATTATAAAACGTCAATTAGACCCGCAGCGATGCGCGATCAGCGTTGCTTCATTTATGAAATTCCCCGTTTTATTTCTCCCGACCTTCCTTGCGTTCTCGTTACGCAAACGTCACAGTTCCGGCTGTATGCAACCTCTGTTGCTAGGCGCAACTTGCCGGCCAATATTTTTAGACCGTACAGTCATATTCGTAGATTGACGTACGGTACCGTTTCAATGAAAGTATGCGGCTTGGTGCAAAAAGTGGAATAAAGAATCAACGATTTTGCAATTCCGTCTCCGACTTTTAATACAATCATCCCATAACTTATACTATATCGGTACCATAAATTTAATTTTTTATTAGTTCATATAATAATATTATTAGTTTAATATGATAAACATTTTTTACGTTAGTGTTTACGTTAGTTCTAAAGTTAACACCAAGGCTATATTTTTTTATTAAAAATGATTATTATTATTTTTCCTTATAGCTAATTATTTATGTACTTTTTCAATTATATTCATCAATTTTTTGATTTTAAATTTAAAATAACTTCAGTATATTATTATATTTAAGTTGTTTAGAACAGAATTCAATAAAATTTTATACAAACATGTTTGTAATTCAGTTGTTTTGTTCCAACGATATAATAACACGTTAACCTGTTTCGCGACAAACACTGCTTTTAAACATTTCCGTTAAAATCTGCGATTTGCAAATGTGCAGTCCGTCCGGTTTATTGTACACTGTACTAATTAACAACTGCGCTTCATATCACAATATCGTTGAGAATAAAACCATTATTGTTTTATTTAATACTTTTCAAATTTTGTCAACAATTTATTTATTAATTTTACGTTTATATTATTGTTAACTTGTTATCTGTCAATCATAATTAAATTTTGAATAATTATTTTTAGAAGTTTATAAGCATAATGTTAAACAAAAACGTGCGCTATAATTGAATTCAAACAAAAATTATTACTTTCACTAATTACTTTCACTAATTACTTTCACTAATAAATTATATTATTTTGCAACATAGTACTAACAAGAAAATACATTTTTATTTTTTATAAGTTTTTTTTCAGTTTGAATTTTAAATAAAATAATGATTACTTATTTCAGTTTAAACTTACATGGTATTATTTAATATTACTGATATCTGTTTATGCAAAAATATTGTTTTGTCGAAAAAAAAAAAAATTTTAAATTATGCTGTCCGTATAGGGACAAAAAGTCAAGTCGAATGTTGCGTCGCAATTTTCGACAGGTACAATACTGTGTCATATTGAAAGGTGGAATTCATAGCATTTCAACGGTCGAGATTTGAAATCGTGAAAGAAAGCCAGAAGGCGATGGTTACGGTTCTACGGTGGCAGGTAGAAACAGCGCCACACTGGCGAACGGACGAACAAACGCGGTAGTCGGTAACATGGAAAGTAGTACGTGATCAAAAACTACGCATTAATCCAAATCAATTCCATGGTGTTGGGGCTGCTCCGTCTTGCCTCGTTTGAGATAAGATTCTTCCGCAATATGAAGTAAATAATCCTTTCCGGTTAAAATTGTTATCCATTTTAAAATGATTATACACAATTTTTTTGCTGTGATGTTATTTTATTTGTATATATATTTTTTTAGTACCATTCTACAATATGAACACTATCAATAATTAATATTTTTTTGAAAATAATTGTATTTTTTAGAAAATTCTAAATAATTACAAATCAGTCGTCAAATAAGAATTGTAATATCTCTTAATTTTTCAAATTCTTAAAATAGATATTGAAATAACATGCTAACTGTGGGAACTTGGACGATATTTTTGGAGGCGTAGTTTTTTCTATTTTCGTAGTTTGAATGTCAACAGATAAAATTGAAAAAACTACATGATTTTTAATTTAGTCAAAAATTACGAAATTATTTAAAATTTTGAAAATTACATGACGAGGGAAATCTGTGATTACAAATGGATTATTAACACAACAATTTGGTATAAACAATCAAATTGATGTTTAAATCTTACGTTATGCTACAAAATTATACAAAGTTATACAGAATAACTGTTCATTAAATTATAACAATACATATATGCAGTTATTTTACTTAAATGTATAAAAAAATTACTTTAAAGCAGACTCTTGCAATTTGTAAATTATGATTTTTTAAATATTATCGTACAACTATAAATTTGAAATATATTAAAGTCAAAAGTTGTAATTAAAAGAAGATTTTAATACATTTAAACTACAACTATTGTTAGATACTGAGTAATTAAAATGGATATAACGCGAGCTGAACTGTTTGTAAATGTTAAATGATATGATTGTGATTCTTCTCAGTGAATGTAAACTGTCACCTAGTAACTAGCTAAGAATAGAAATACTGCCTAGCGTTGTTCTGTTACGGTCTGAGTACAAAACAGATTTCATGAATTTTATTACGAATATTTCAAGTCAGTACCGTAATTAATGTGAATTTATTGAAATATTACGATCAACAAAAATTAAGATGCACAAATCCATTGAATTGTAATAGTAAAGTAATAATATACATCATTATCGCGATCACAACGTGTAAAAATTATATCAGAGTTGTTAAAAGTAAAATTTAAATTGTCTAAATGTACAATAATTCTGAATAATAAATAAGTATTTTTTAATTGTCTAAAATCACTAAGAATTGCAATTTATATATAAAAAAATAAAAAAATAATAATTTGTCGGTCTACAATTTTTAATGTTTAAGCCACGGTAAATATAAACTTCGAATCATCTTAAAGAATGCGTTTGCAAAGGAATTTCTGTTGAGCGCAAAGGATTTTTATTAAATGCAAACAGGTTTATATTTTTACAACCGTGACTGACGTGACCTTAGCTTCTGATTAATCTTCATTGCATTCTTATCATTCTTGTAAAAAAATATCATGTAATTTTTAATATTTTGCTCACTTTTACCGTAATCTTTTTATTTATTATTGAATGATCTTTTAAAAAATATGAAGTCACGTATTTTTAATTAATCTATTGCTTTTATTATTATACACTTTGTTTCAACAATTAATAATTGCATTCGCATTATGTTTTGCACAGTTTGCAGTTCTTTTTTTTTACTACGGACCAAAACCGGATATTTCCAACTGTTTTGTACTCCCGCTTCATACATCCGGGTCACGTACTCTGGGATCATTGAAATCAAGATTTTTCATTGCATTCTAAACTTGAGAATGAGTAGAAAAATATTATAGTTTATTTAAATGAAAAATAGCATTTTGTAACAAAATAAAAAATAAGTATGTAAATATTGATCGAAATCATCTTTTACATAAAACTTCGTTTACAAATGTAAACTAAACAATTATAATCGTATTTTCATCAAAGGTCTATACGAAAAAATGTTGCACAAAGATATCTGCTGTTTAATACCAAGCTGAGATTTATATTTTAGTACTTTCACGATGTACCAGAAATGTAATTTTCATTTGTTTTTTTTCTTTCTTCTTTTAGTCTTAGTTCATATTTTGTTGAGCTTTCATTGGTCGAAAACATATGTTCATAGATATCCATGAAATCAAAAGTAAAACAATTTTACAAGTTATGTGACATAACAGTATTTATCTTTGTCAGTCTAACTGAGGTTACCTATAATTATTGAATGTGCTGGGTAATTTAGCTTTCCTCTGAAATATAACTGAAATTGATTTCAAAAGCAGTCGTTTTGTGTTCGTGTTTTTCTTGTTGTTTAATATCTAAAAAAAAAATAGATATAAATTAATAAAATTAATGTATCTTTCTCAAAAAGTAATGAATTATTATTCGTAAGAATAAAAAAGATACGCACTGAGATAAAATTCTTAATGTTGAAGTATAATTGCATTTCAATATGTATCAATTATTTTTTGAATTGATTCTTTACACTGATTAATCTTTTTTTTCTTTTCATTTCATTCTGTTTACAGGAATTGAACTCTCGACCTAAATGTTTTGAAACTTTAGACCCTAAAATCTTCTACATGAAGTCATGCGACACCTGTAGGTAAGTAACCTGTTTTTCTTTCTTTTTTTTTTCAGTTTCAATGTTTGCTCTATGATTTTTGAAATCAATTGACCTTAACTGAGAAAAGTCTATTCAAAATAAATATGTAATACGGTTTGTATATGTACAATTATAATGCAAATCTTAGTAACTGCCAAAGAAAAGTCGATCGCTTTTTTAACAACTTCTTTTCCTTAGATTTTTTTTTGTATAGTTTTTTTTCGAAAACTAATTTTTTACATTATTTAATGACCAGCTGCATCTTATTTACTTTTGAAATAATGAAACTCCACATTTTCTTGTTGCAACCGAAAACAAAAGGAGCAAAAAATATTGTCCTCAAAAAGAAGAAGAAATGGTAAAAGATAAAAAGAACACAGCGAAACCAGTATACGCAAATGGGTTAATAAATTGCGGTTTAAGTGGCGTCGTAAAGCACGGTAATGATTTGAATTTGGAAAAGACGAAATCAGAAGCGGGTCTGCGAAGGGCCCGTGGCTCGACGGCGCGCTCGCGGTGATTCATGCGCTATTTGAAATATTGCATAAAAACGCGCTGTTTATTTCTTCCCGCGGCCGGTCTTGGCCCGGCGCGGCTCTCAAGTCGAGTGTCCTGTGGCGCATCTTCGGCTCTAACAAATTACTCAGCAACCGAGTGCAACGTACCTGATGTTTACCACACCGCGAGTTCAAAGTCCGGTCAGTGAAACGGTGAAGACGCTAACGGTGACGGTGGAGGGGAGAAAAGTCCTTCACTCGGCGCCCCACCAACGACCTGCCGCCCCTCCTTCGTACCCCCGTCGCTGTCCCCACCCCTTCTTTGTCCCTCCCTGTCCCTTGCTGTCCCTACTCGTGCCACCGAGCCGCGGTCCCCTGTCCCTTTCGCCGGTTTTATCGCCGCGCGGAGATCGAGGTGGAAGGGGCAGGAGGGCGAGCGAGAGCACGTCCTCTTCAAGGTAATGGCCAAGTGGGTAGGTAAGGTACACAAGCTTAGCACGCTCCTTTCGCGGATCTGCGCAATACGAGGAGCACCAAATACAAACCGTGCACACGAGGGCCACCACGTGCGCAAATATATCAGACTGTCAACGGCCACAAAGACTCTCTAAAATATTGCGTTATTACATTACCACTTAGTAGCGCGTTTTCGCGCAGTCTTTTAAGACTATTTTGCAGTTTCAACTCTCAAATCGGCTGACGAAGTGCATGGCTTGCAACGTTTGAGAGAAACTATTTAATTGTTTAGCAATCTCTCGTTTATATTCGTTTATCAGAAAGGAGCTATTTTTTATAAATATAATCATGGTCAATATATTGCTAATTTAGATTGACCTTAATATGTATACATGCCAAACATATATGTTTGTCAAATTTTGACCGTGGAAATAATTATTGGATGCATTGTATTTTTTTTCAATGAGTTTTTCTCTTTTATTTATACGTGTCAAACTCGAAACGGTTTATTTTAGTAATTATAGAATTTGTGGGTGACTATAATTAGAATGCCACGTGGATACTATATATACTGTTAAACAAACAGCATTTGTAATTTAAACAACAACAGAAGAATTTGGTTTTATCTGAAACACTGTTGGTGACTCAACATAATACTTCTTAGCGTAAAAGTAAAGACTAAAAAAGATGCAAACGTAAGATCACTTGGTTCGTGTTATTCAATTTCACTTCTTTTAATGACGCGGGCACTTTGAATCTTATATCTTCGTCTTCTTAATTCGACTTCCAAAAACGCAATTTCAGTTTCACTCAGTGTACTTATGTTTCATTTTATCTTAATTAACGAAAACAAAAAGTAAAACAAAATCATAAACTCGTGTACATTGACGTGGACCGTGTCGAAGCATGTGATGGCGTTATCGCATTTTAATCAAAAACACCGCAGGACACATCGTTGAATATTACACGAAATGAACTTCAAATCAGCTCTTAGACTTTCTTCAAATATATTTAATACGTCAAATTCAAATTTAATATCGAAATCCACTGCAATAAAAAAATTATATTTCTTATTTGTTCATAATACAAAAATTTTTATCAAAAGTAAATGACAAATTTTCATTTTTGACATTTCATCATTTTAAATACAAAAGAATAATAAATAAAAATGTATTCAAAATATTTGTAGAATAGTAATATATTTTATTATGGGTTTTTTTTAGTTTAGATACTTTTTAAAACTTATAAACTAAAAGTAAGACACTTATAACTATTAAATATATACGAAGTGATAAATATATGCAATTGATAATATATACAAATGAATAAAAGTGTAGAATAAGAATATAGAGGATGAAAAACGGCTGATAGAATATTCCTTTGCATTTAATTACGGCGTTGTGATAAAATTCATTCTAGGAATATTAGATTCTTGCACCGGAGGATTTAAATTATGGTAATGCAATGTGCGCTTAAAGTGTGGGCAACAAAAAGCTATACTAATTAAAAAAACTGTCCATTAAGGCTTTACCAATCGAAGAACGTGTTTACAATTCAATTTTAGTCCTGCTGGATAACTGGTTTCATTTAGGAGAGAGAATACATGTGTTTTTTGCTACGTCAGTGTATTTATCAAATTCAGTCACAATAATAAACGAATACGCATGTATCACGTTGCATAGGAGAAGAATTAATCACATTGACATGCGCGCGTTTCGACGTACACGCTTATTTCAATTTTAAACGCAATATAAATTGATTCGAATAAAGCTAAATTTAAATACGAGCTTTTTTTTACCTTTTTTATTTTTAACGATAACAATATTTTTAATGCATTTAGTAACGACAATTCAAATTAGAAAAAAAAGGAATTAATAATTTTTTTCTGATGTACGTCTTTATGTCAAAATACGTAAATAAAAGACGTGAAACATTTTTCATATTTAAAGTAATAAACATCTAATTATAGGGCATAACATTACCTGCTAGATTTTCGGATTCATAAAAATGTTTCATTGTTCATCAAAAATGTTGTTGGCCAAACAAAATTTTATTTTTGACACAGTAATCGTCGTCCTTTTAACTTACTATAATTATGTGGGTTACAAAAGGATTGGAGATGTTGCGTGATTCTGCACTATTTAGGAAATACAATGTTAGTGATGGTGAATATTAAAAAGGTTTCAAAATTTATTAATAGCTTGGAAAAAAAAAAAACAAAAAATAAACGGTGGAAACGACCTATTCCAGGTGCACGAAGAAATCGTGACGAAAACGGTGGAGGCAGAATGCATTATTTCTTGAATTTTTGCCGAAAACTTAAAATTCGTCAAAAAATTATTGTGCAAAGTATAAGATAAAAGAAAAAAACGTTCATCAAGCGTGGCAAGTTTTCAAACGAAAAGTTTTTGAAGTTTGTTTAAATTCCACATCAGCAGTTTATTTGCACGTGTGCCGTTTCATATTCCTCGCATTTCTTTCTCAGAGTCAAACTTGAAAAATTTCCTTCCAGGAATCAATTAATCCTTTTTCTGAACTTCTTTGATCCGTTTATACTTATGAATTTCGCGAAATCCTATCTATAAAATAAAAATCATTTCGCACGGAAAAAAATTGCCACGCCAGCGATAAAAAATTTAACTACGGCCTGACTGAATACTATGAGCCTCAACGACTAAATATGTTTTAATGTAGATCATGTTCTAAGTTCTAAATAAACATAATTATATTTTGCTCCCTTCTGCGATAATGTATTATCAACTTATACTTGTTTTCCCAACCGCAAAAACAAATCGCAATTACAATTCTTAATTGTTGTCTTTCCATTTTGTCTTCTGTGCGAAATTTCGTTTCTCTAATCTTCTTATTTCCGCAAAGCGGAAATCTTAAATCTAATTTTCAATTAAAAACCACCGTCGGCCTTTGTCTCCCAAGCTGTTAGCTTCGCCTTTCATGGTCTTGTGTATAATTTACACAATTTGTCGAGAGAGACGAAAAAAGTCAAAAAACGGGAAAAAAAAGAATCACTGAGCAATGCGGCCAACAGTGGAATTAAATTTTCGTCGAGAAAATGTTTTCAAATGGTCGCGGATTTGCGCGCGACGGCACTATAATTTAAAAGCCGACAATTTGAGTCGAGGCGTAAGTTCACGTGAACGTGAAAGGCGAACTTAAATTTGAAGTTGTTTTCGGTTGTAGGAGGAGAAATGGAAGGGTACTGGGGCCTCGGCTCGGCGGATCTGTACTTATCTTACCACTCGTGCGCCTCGCTTAGCCCGTACTACGCCGTAATGCAGACCAAAGGAGACACAGACCAACCGGGTTCAAAGCCCGTTCACACGCACGGGCCCCGCGCGCACCACGACCAAACCGACTGTGCAGCTGCATCTGCGCGATAAGTATCTCTGCACTTTGGCCTGTCTTCTAACAAGAGTGTCCATCTATTTGATGTTATTCATATCGCAACGCTTATTGACGAATCTTTAATTTTATCTCTCCAACCTGGGTTATGCAAATTCGCTGACATAGGGAAAAAAGCAAGCAAATTTTTCGCGCAAAATATTTTATGAGATAAATTGAATATGCAACGGATACATATAATTATATTGCCTCGCAAAATAGGTTGTGATTTAAAAGATTATAGAGTAGTTCACACTCTTAAAAATATGATTTTCCATCACAGAAGCAATGTCTTCTTGCGGTAGAGTATAATCATATTGGTTGAAGTCAAATCCATTTTTGACTAATGGATGGCGATTACTTTATGCGAATTCTTCTCGAACAAATATTAAAAGATTTTCCACTTATGTTGGCTGAATCTCTCTCAGTACAGTCAGAATGTTTATAGGAGAGTTATGAGAAGCGTTTGATCCGACTTATTGCATTTTATTATGCATTCTCTCCGATGGAACTATTTATGGCATTGTAAAATGAATTTAACTATGAATTTAGTTAATGTGGAATTAATAGATAACATTAATTTCAGAAAATATGTTTTTATAACCATGTTCAAAAGTAGAAGTCCTATATTTTAAAAAAAAATTGCTATCAAGTATGGCTGTTTTTTTGCATATTATGTATTTTAAAAGTATTTTAAGACAGTTTTACTGCACACTTAAAACTATTATTTTGACCCAAAATATTCTATTCTGATCTTTTTAATTTGAAATAATGCTTTTCTTTTCTAATAAAAAGCATATTTTTCTCAATACAATATTTTATTATTACAGTAACACTGTAAAAATTGCTGCAACAATGTGACTTGATGTAAAACACTTGTACGTTTAATTCAGACAGCTGCTACCTCATATTGAGACGTTAACTGTCTCGCAATCTTGTTTTAAGATTCAAGTGTTTTATTTTAAGACATCTTTGACCAAGTAATTGTTTCAGTGAAATCAATATTTATCAATAAGATAGATTATTGGGGTTTTAACCTTGTTTGAATTCGAATTAATTTAGTAGAAAGATCGTTGAAAGATTATTGAAGAAATAATAAATAATTTTAGTAACGAAAGAAGTTGCAAGATATCATTAAATTTTGTCGAGAGTTGAATTCTGTCAGCAGTTAATCATTCTTTATCTTGCAGTAATATTTAACATTTCTGTGGCGAAGAAACAAACTGTACCACGGTCCAAGATACGCTGAATCCTTATATTATATGCAGCTCGTAGTACTCGGCTGGCCTTGAACGTAAGCAATCTGTTTACGAGAGGGCCACCGACCTTTTTGGCCAAGAGAGCAATGAAACCTCTGAAACGAAGATGCTGCTTGATATTTGAGGTCGTTTGCAGAACGTTGATATGGATTTTTAACTAATTTCAATCACTGTTTATATATTTCTTTTTCTTTTTGTTGTAATTGTATGACCGAATGTCAACAAATTTATTAAGTTAAAGAAGTTACTAAATTCTTTGTTTAATTATTATAGAACTATTGATGTTCATAATCCATTTTAAGGAAAATTTATAAACAATTTTATTTTAATTATACAATTATAAAACAGAGCATTTCCTGATTCCCTTCAAATTTAGTACAAAGAAATACATATTTTTGTTTAACGAACATTTTTAAGTTCGACCGCTTTCTGTACGTATATACAAAGAAATTACTCAGCACGCAAAGAAATATATATTCAAAACGATAAAAAAAATTATATTAAGCTAATTTTGTTCATTTGGACGTAGTTATTGGTCGATGGAAAGAAATATTTGCGTTGAATCAACAAAAGTTATAAAAGTAAATTTTGGTTGTATTGAAAAAAAAAAAAAAAAAAAAAAAACAGTTCTGTGTATGAACTTCGGGCGATTTGGCTAAATGATCTTATTGTCCTCAGCTTTCCGTTAAATCTGGTAAACATACTAGTTCACATTTGTCTGTTAAGAACAATGAACGACTGTATTTTAATTATTCAAATGTAGGCATAATACGAAGGGTGGCTCATTTCCGTTTTTCATGAATGAGCACATTACACCTTTCTACAAAATTACATTCCGTTTCACGTTAGTTACATATTGAAACTAAGATTTCCGTCAGCTGCGCATTATTTATTTTAATGTGTGCATTGATTCTCAAAGCTGCTTAGTACGTTTTAGCAATTTTTTTATTTTTTGTCGTTCCTTCATTTTTCGAAAACATAATCCGGAACCTTTTCTAATGTCCACATCAAAATTACGATAGAAAGAAGAGAAAGTGTCGCAGTCACGCACAGAAATGCATGACGAAAAAAAAATAAAAAAAACACGATTATTTAAATGAGTATGTATAAACCAAAAAATAATAAAGAAATGACGTTGATATATCTCATTAAACTCTGCCTAATAAATGAATAAATACATTTAATCGTTAATGTAATAAATTTTTAGTTGAAGATTCTTTTAAATCTTTCACGGTATTCTTATATTTATTTCAGTAATATTACTGATTAGTCAATTTTTTCAAATACATTTATATAAACGTAAATTTTAGTATCATTTTTACTTTATTAACAAATCTTAATATGATTTATATTCTTATTAAATAAACAATGTATAAAATCCAATATTTTAACAAATTACCCATATTTGTGGTACTTTAACGGCAATTCGTCGACTCGCACGTAACATAACTGTTTAGTGGTCCTACGAATTTTATATGATTCCTCGAATTCAAGCTTTACTATCGAGTGCACCGACCGAAAGCGCAAAAACGGCGCAATCCAAGCCGACATAAAAGTTCCAGCGGCTTTTTCATCTACGTGCGAGTAAAGAATTTTTCACACTCCAAGGGGGCAGCGAGCATGAAATACGCAATGCTCGATTTATGCGATTTAAATTGCCGTGGCTTCTGCAACCTCGTATTTAACGATAATAAAAAAATATGAGTATGTATATAAGCTTATTAAATGAATCATGTATTTCACTGTGTATATCACACAGTGTATTTCACACACACACGTAACTGTATGTAAACGTATATATGTCAACGTATGTATGTTAACTGTCAGATGGTCATTCGGCAATTAAAAATCATGGTTTATTTGTTTTATTATTTTTAAATGTTGTTGAAATATAATTGAATTGAATTGTGTTTTTGTTGCATGTGGATATATTAGGTGTTAATGTCGTTTTCATTTTTTACATTATGGTATTTGTTGTACACTCAGAGAAATAGATATTCAAAACAACAATCCAGGTAGTCAATCTTGATGGTCAAAAAATGGATAATCAAATTGAATATCTGAATAATGAAAATGTATATCTAGATAGAAAACGCGCGCGGCGCAGCTGTTTGCGCCAGGATAAGCACCCAACGTATTGGGTAGTGTGGTCGAAACTGTGGTCGAGAATCAGTGTGATCCACGATTTCCTGATGTTATTCCAAAATGAGGAAAATCTTGGACATTTTCAAGTTAGCATCAGTTTCAAAGCTAATTTAAGCTAGTTTTTTTCCCCGTGAACACAAAACTTTGACATATTCACGTTAACTATCTAGATATTCACTTTGATTATTTAGATATTTAAATTCTTGACTATCTTCAGATCGTTCGATTGATTATCTGAAATAGTTATAAGAACCATACAGATAATTCTTTTAACTATCTATTTCTCTCAGTGTAATACTGTTGATAATAAAATGCCTACGACATATACACATGTACAGCTGATATATATTGGCACGGATTTTATTGCGCGCACTAAAACAGCCAATGCTGCAATCCGAGTGGCCACGTATCGTAACGAAGTCTTCATCATGCCGGGCATTTTATTAACGCAATTATGAGCTTCTCGAACAAGGCCTGATTGCGAATTATGACGCGATCGTGGTTGTCGACTCGAATGGGACGATGCGACTAGCGAAGAAATGTTTGTTGAAGGTGAATCGCGTCCGAGGGCCACGGCATGGCCTCTTTTGACCGCTTCGAAACCAGACCCGCGTCATTAATAATGAAGCTCGATCGGCGGAACTCTTCGTCTGGGCACAAGTGCGCCAATTTCGCCGACCCAAATAATTGTCAATTATTTCTGATCAGGAAGTCATTACGTGAATTTGCTTAGCGTCGTAATTTTTCAAAATGACTTTCAGTTTTACAAACTTTTTTCATTTCGCATACGTAAAAAAAAAGATAAAGCATGAATAACAAATAAACGCTTACTGAAAATAGTCCATCATAAAAAGGATCTTGCTAATGAGAAAAGTTTAGTAAGACACGGAGAGAAATGGTTACGTTGATACAACACTAGTTCCTATGTAAAGAAAATCTGTCACGCAAACAGAAGTTTTCAATTAATGTTACATGATGTTAGGTTAGGTTTGCCCAACATTTTGTTACGGTAACACAACTGTTAACTTGGAGCCGTTCTAACCTGACACTTGAGGAACAGCAATGGCAATTCCTGTTGGACCAGCACAGTATTTCTCTCCGTGTAGGCAGAATGCCAGAATTGAGCTTTTATTTCTATCTTAATTTTTAACTTAATTTCATCATCAAAATCTTATTTCATTAATCGACGTTAATAAAAAAAAAAGCTTAAAAACACGGCTGTGAAATGCAGAGCCGTGACAGTATCTTTTCTTGTGTGTCATTACACGAGTCGTCTCTACGATGGCACCTACAGGGGTCAATGCTTTCTGCACAATGGCCAACTATAAATCCTTGTAAGTGCTGACTAAGAAATCGTTTTCATTATCCGTCTGAGTTCATAGGGAATCAAAGTGTTTAACTAAATTAAACCAAACCATAAAATTGACCATCCAAGCGTTTTAACTACTTTAACATTAAATCACATCGCATTCAAGCTCGTTATCGCCCAGACAATTTTTTCTTTCCTCCTCTCCTATTCGAATTCCATCGTTCACTCTCAGTAATTGTAATTCATAACTGTTTGAATCGAAATTAATCAACGGCAAATTGCGTTCGGACAGTGGTCGACTCAAAAGTCACCATACCCAGCAATAATTTAATCAATTTCGTTATTCAATCAACATAGTACCCAATTATTTTTATTACAACTTGGGTTCTGATTAATCACGTGTTTACAGAGTCCACAAGATTTTCAATTCGGCCAACGTCCAAGCGAAATGTTTATTTGAAAACTGAAGCGGCCGTTTGTAGGCATTTCTAATTTATGCAACCTTATTGATATAAGAATAATCATGATAATAACATCGCCGAGAAAAAAAGAGGAGACGAAAAGGGAAAAAAGATGACAAAGAGGAGAAAAAAAGAGGCGTACAATCTATGATCAAGGCATCGACGTCACCTCCCTTTATAGTAATCGGTTGCGTCGTAGTACGGCGTAGTAAAAGCCACGAAGCCCAAAGGAAGAAAAAAATGAGAAGATGAGAAAGGAGGGGGAAAAGGACGAGAAGGTAAGAAAAAAAATGAAGCAATGGGAAGGGCCAAACAACGTCTCGGGAATATAAAGATGGTCCTTTCTTTTCGACATTCGCGCTCCACTCATTTCTCCTATGCGGTGACGCATTATGGCACTTTTATTTTGTTCGCTCGCGCGTGAAGATTCTATGTATTTGCACTTTTGATTTCGCCGTCTTCATAACCGTCCTCCTTCAAGGCCAAAATTAAGCCCTCCAAACACGTCTTGCGTCAATTTATCCGAAACGTATGTTTTCCAAAACACATTTTTTTCGCTGCATCAAAAATCCTGCGTAGAAATTTTCAACACGTGTTTCAAGTTTTTTTTTCCCTCTTATGGAAAGAAGTATGAAAGAAAGGAAAGAAAAAAATGAGCGACAGAGAAAGATTCTAAATAGTCGCTTTGTCTATTTTACGACGATTGGTTGTAAATCCAGACGGTCTGGTGTCACTGTTGATTAAAGATAATTAGTTATGTTCAAAATGAAACTCAAACTTGATGAAATACGATCTTAACCGATATACGTCGTATGGAGTCGTGTAGTTTTTTTACAACGATTTTGTGGGTTTTTGGTCGAAAAATTGTAAGGGCGGAAACTTGACTAGAATTTTATTATTCTTTCAAGAAATGAATCCGGGAAAAAAACGTTCTTTAGGTAAAATAAAATAATATGAACAGTATAAAGAGGTTTATTGAAAGAATACTAAAAAATCAAATGTATTGTAAACTTTAAGAAGCTAATTAGAAGTTAGCTCATTATTAGTAATGTATAATATAATTGTCGATGAAATGAAAATTATAACAAATATTTAGCACTGAAGCTACATTCACGTTCAAAGATTTGATATAATTTTCATTTATTTATTTTATAAATCATTACGCAAACCATTTATGTGAAAAATGCAACTTTCAAGCCATAATTTTTATGACATAGTTTTTTTTGTCCTGTCTTTACTCGAAAGTTCATTAAATAAAATGAACAAATCATTGAGTTAGCAGAGCGCGCGCGAAGCCGAATTTCGAAAGTGACCGTAAAACTGATCTACTGGTCTTGTAAAATTCGATTATCATCAGCCTCGTCATATAATGCCCGTTAATTATTATAATAGTGGTGCGGCCGCTAGATTGGTTCTCGGGTCCGCGTCGCAGGCAACGAAACGGCAAGGGTCCGTCGTGAAAGATACATAATAGCCGCGCAGTATTCTGTTAAGACTGCAGCAGCATCCTCCACCCACTTGGCGCGAAGCGTCGCGTATTTAAAATGCAAATCTTAACGTCAATAAATCTCTCGCACAAGAGTATCGCTCGAAGATCCGCCTGCGCGAGTTCTATTTCTTCATCTCCCCCCCCCCCATCATTGTTCATGTTTCCTACCATGTTCGCCCTTGTCTACCCTCGAGTATTAGATTAATTTATGTACATACATGATTCGCTGCGTTTCGTCAACCGCCTACCTTCTCCCTCTTCTTAATCATTAATTACAATACTCCGCAGCTAGAGACGAACGTCGTCAATTTTTTTTCGCCGCTTTCGAAATCGTCATTTTCGAATTCACAAACCTCGGGTTAATTGATTGAAACGTTAATTGGTCGAGGTTAGAAGTGACGTGGCGCTTTTTGCCCGGCCGTTGACTTTTGTGAAATGTAAAATATGGCCATGTATTAATTGCTTTGGCGGGGTAAAAAATGCAATCGAGGATGTCACGTCAATCACGGGGCCGCGAACAGCCAAAGATCGGCCAGGCCTTCGGTGCCGCCACGCACAAAAAGGGCACAAAAAGCGTTATTTCGAATGGGGAAAAAAAGAATAACAAACAGACCGAGCAATGCCGAGCTTGTCTTAGGAAACGCGGTCGTATGACAACCATATTTCAATTAAATTTCGGCCGCCTTTTTATGCACCGCCGCTCTTTTCGTTTCATCGATGTTCATTGAAGATATTTTAATTAGATCGTCGACGATACAATTCGCCGCTGCTTTAGCTTCCAGCGTGATGATTCAAGAATTTTATAACGATCGAATTCGTCGCTTGATTGTTAGACAATTCGTTCCTACTTGTTTTTGTTTTAGAGGGTTAAATGAAAGATGGGCAATCGGATATAGTGATTTTAGATTTATGTTGTAAGTTTACAGACATTTTTAAAAATGTCCGGTTGAAACGACTGAAATCCACCTATCGCAGGCGGAAAATCTTGTCAATATTTGCTTGTAAGAAATACAATCTGGCTGTTGTAGTAGGATTTGTCTATTGTGACCTTGATTGATAACTCAGCAGCACGTGGAGAGCAACAAAAAAAACATTGTTTCTGTAACGTGAACCACAGTTCTAACAGCACAATATTTTTATTAAAATAAAATTTTAATTACTGATTTGCAACTTTATTGGGAATAATACTCTCTAAAAGAATATTTTAAGTAAAATTCATACGCATTCAAAAATGTTTCTTGTAATTTGAATGTTCTTGATGTCAACATATTATTAACTGAAGTAATGGGATGATACAAAAACGGTATTTCTTTTAATATAGAACTATTGTTTTCAAAAGTGAATGTTATGCACGGAAAAAATGTCAACTGAAATATTGCTGGTACTGCAAAAAAAGGTCCAAATGTCAGTGCCCGTGCTGCTGCAGCAGTTATTTTAAATCGTCTAAGAAACATTTTCCCACTCGCCACTCCAATCCACCAAAGAAACGGATAAAATTTGTTCGCGGAAAAAAGTTAGCAGTAATTTGCCGTACGTCATGCGGCGTAATTGCGTAAATAACGTATTCTTATGCGATTAAAATTTTTCGGCGAAGTTACTACACAGCGAAATCCTCGGTAATTGCCACATAACAAAGCAATTAGTACTCACTCGGGAAATAAATAATTTTTTGTTGGGCGACATTGCTAAGTCGACGCATTGTTCTCATTATTTGAATATTTTAAACTTAAATTTTCGTTCTTCATATTTATTGTGAAAAAAACAAATAAATACGAGAACAACAAGTGTTGACGCTGAGATACTTTCTTACAGCGCTAGTAACTTTTTAGTTGCGTGATTTTTTATTCTATATTTTTTTTCTTGCTCAGTAGGTCTTGTTCAGTAGGTCGCTTGTCTGAGCGTAGCAGTTTATCTGTGTGTACAGTGAAAGAAAAGTTTACGTTTTATGATAGAAGGTAAATTATTGATTCTTAAATTCATTTCAATAAAATTTTAATAAAACCCCCCACTATCCCTCCAAACTCAAATTTAAAACTAACGGTACCCCAAATTGAAAGAAAAACAAGCCCATCATTGTCGAGATGTCGAGAAGCGTAATGCACAGCAGCCCGGGCGTTCGTCCGTGCGAGTTCGTCGACCCCGGGCTAGCCACAACACACGATTTCCATGCAACTCGGCCGGCCTCGGCCGCGCGTTTTTTGCCCCCGTGATCGCGGGGCCCGGGCGCGCGCGCTCACAAGCCGAGCGTCAAAAAAGCGGACAACGTTTTTCCCAAACTGATGCATTGTCTTACGGGCGAGCGCATTAATGCGACGACGTCGATTAACGTGACGGTTCACAGGCCGAGCGAGAGCTCGGCCACTCCGCTCGGCCGAGCGATTTTAATCTTCTCGAATTCTTCTGCGCCTCTTTCGTCCTCTCCCGGTCTTTACTTTGATACTGCACCATGATCGATCCCGCGCCCGTTCCCGCGCCCCCCTCGGCTGGGCCGTCCTCGTCCTGCTCCTTTTTTCGTCCTCGCGCCGCGCTCCTCTTATCCGTGCCCCCGCCCCGCTCGCGCCCCCACGGTTGGGGGGGAGCGTGACGAAAAGGACGGCGCGATGCGGGGTCCGGGTCGGCCGTCTCCGTCGCCGGCCGGCATCGGCGTCGTTATTACGCCGGGCCGGCTACCGCGCGCAGCACGCGGCTACCGGCGTGGCGCGGACAAGGACAGACTTACGGGCCCGGCCATGCGGAAGCCGTGCGGCCGGCGGCTCGCGCTCGATATACACCGGGGCGTTTCTAAATGCTTATTTGAGGGACTTAAATATACTACCGAGGGGCCGCTTATGGGCCCCGACTCGTGAAATTAATTTCAAAAAGAAATGAAAAGGCCGGGAAAAAAGAGAGGTGGTGCTGGAGCCCCTCGGTGACGGCGCGCCATTAGTCGGCGTTATATTTTTCGGCCGTACTATCAATTAACGCAATTAAAGCGTTGAACGCCGCGGTGGCTTCACCCGCGAACGTTGCCGCGCGCTAATTAAGTTTATCAGATCGGCTTTGCGTAATGCAAATAGCCGGTTGCGGACACCGCGTGAGTGTAATGGACGGAAAACGGGGGCCCTGATGATACGAGACGTGAATTTATGAAGATGGGCAGGTTGATGGGTGGGGGTTGAGCTGGGTCAGTCGGATGGTGGGGTGGACCGCCACTGTTTTGCCATCGGTAATTAAGAATTTTTGCGCAATGGCGATCGAGGGCTGGAGGTTTTGGAAAACACGTGATTCGTTCTAGGGAGGTAAAAGGCTTTTCGTAGAAAGAGGATAAACACCAGCGTTTTGATGCTAAATATTATGAAAAAAAATTATTTCCAAACAAAATACATTTTTTCATTATAGACACAAAAATGATATTAAATCTCATAACATTAACAATGTTCTTTTTTATAATGAAATACTACACTATTTAATAACTGGAGTGTAAATTCAAAATATACAATTTTGATTTTGTTTTCAATAATGTTAAGTACTTAGTTTCTTAAGTGATTTGTGATTTTTAATACTTGTATTATATTTTTATTTATGTGTTTCATGATCGATAAATACAGTTTTGTTCGACTTCAACAAAATTTTTCGTGATTTTTATACTCTACCTATGAAGAAACTCTTTTCAAAAAATTCTGATTTTGGAATATGTTTATTTTATAAGAGATAAATAACGTATACATTAATCTACGGAAAATATAATTTACAAATACCCTTTCAAACATTTCAATGTAAAAAATACGACAAAACATTAAATAATAAAATTATATTCCATGCTTCTCCTTAAAATATCATTTCACTGTTTAAGAATTCAGTTGAATACATAATACGAAAGAGGTGCAAACGTTTGAAATACGTTCAAGATTCACCGAGATCAGACGAGGAATACATTAAAGATACTTTATTAGTTACAGCTGCAAAAGAAGCTGCACTCCAGTCATTGCTGTCAGGTATGTCATTACAGTAATAACCGCACTTTGAAATTTTTTATATTTAAATTATAATAATTATTTTTTTAACACGAAATATTTGTGAAAAGAGAATGACGAACGTGCAGAGAAGTACGGAATTTATTATTAAAAACTGCACATATTTTTGACTCAACGAAATTTATAAATTTATAGAATATATATATGTATAAATCTGTAGAAGTCTCATATTTACAATAGTTAATTTTGATTATTTCTGAAATTCCAAGCCGCTGCACGTATATCTTTCTTTTATGCTCATGTCAGTCAAAGAAGATTGAAATAATTCTGATCATTCAAAGCAACTCACTCGAAAATATAACATACGATTATATTAATTACATTGACTTTTTAGTCGAGTTATTTAATATGACCATTTTTTTAAATTTTAATTTGAAGTAATCTTGTAAGTAGTTCACACAAGAGAATTTCTAACATTACTTAAAAATTGTAAAGGACTTTGTCATGTATAGTTAACATGTAATCAGTGATTGTACTTCATAGAAGTAGTCTTGTTTTAAAATAACAAATTTTTGTGAGATATTTTTATTTTATCAAAAAAAAAAAAAAAAAAAAAAAAAAAAAAAAAAAAAATAAAAAAAAAAAAAAACATTAAAACAACCAATTTTTTTTTCTCCCTTTTTTCCCTCTCCCCACCCCACCCCCCCCACGCCCCCCCCGCCCCCCCCCCGCCCCCGCAGCGGCGGCCAGCCGAGCGCACTGTGTTGTCTCCCGGTCGGCTCGGGTGGCGTCGCGGCTGGCTCTGTCTTTTCGCGCCACCCGCGCG
>JABFOV010002361.1:0-20228 GCA_022817685.1 Aradophagus sp. ZL-2020 | reverse complement strand
TTTTCTTGCGTAGACGCGTGGACTCGGAGTGTAAGGAAGGCGCGAGGGGTCGGAGATATGTTTAAGTGAAAGGTTTTGTCAGAGTAACGATATAAAGGTAGGAAAAAAAAAAAAGTAAGCTACTTTTAAATCTTTATTCCGTTCATATATGTTGCATATATTTATATTACATATATATCATTTACATATGTAACAAATTTATTTACATTTATACATACTTATACATATTTATTAACAAAAATAAAATAAACCGTTTTTTATTCTTATTTACTTTGTTTGTTTACATATATAGTATCCAATTCAATAAGTATCATGTTTTTAAACCACAAAGGTTGTTTTTAAAAGATTGTCTTTTACCACATTGTCACATTAATATGATAATACTTGTACATTACTCATATCAGTACTACTGACAGTACTCATATAAAGTACTTGTAACTGGAAAATTATTGCATTAGCTTTTCGAAACGAAATTGTAATTTTTTCACATGTGCTGAAAAAAATGTTTGTTTATTTAATCATAAATATATGATAATAAGATTTGAGCTAGCTATGACCAGTACGAAATAATCTTTTTTACATTTGTTATGATTCACACGTCATTTTTAAATAGGTTACGTTTAACAAAGAAGAAATTAGCGTTTACTTAATTTCATTTACTAATGTACAAAGGTAAATTTAAAAGATGTTTCTCGTTGTAGTTACGTATTTATTTTTACCTTTTTTGCATGTATTTATAAATATGACGTAATATTTTGTATCTAATTGGAAAACATACGCGAATATTATAATTTTTCGTTTATTTCGTAATATTATTCGTTATTATTATTATTATTATTATTATTATTATTATTATTATTATTATTTAAGTAATTTTGAATAAAGTACTTTTTTTATTTAAAGTACAATTTCGTTAATGTCAAAGTGTTCTAAAATTACGTAAGTCTTAAATTTAATAATTCATGTTCAATTTACTTATGTTTCTGAAAAAAAGAGGAACCCAGTTTAAAATGTTTAATTTTGACTCAACGTTGTCATTCCATCCAAATTTTCGAATCCAACGTTCCTTTATCAACGAATTTGAACTTATAAAAAGAATTTGCAATATTAACCGTTCCTTTACACTTGTTTGCACAATTTTTGTGCAAGAATTATAAAAAAGTAAAAAATAAAGTCAACGGCGCTTATAAACATAGAGTCGTGCTTCATCTCGCAATTTCTTTTTCGCAAGGAATAGACAGTGACAGAAAATTGTTTAAATACGAATTCGTTGATAAAAAGCGTTGGGAATTTCCTGCGCGTACATTGTCGAAATGTTATCAATTAAGTGGAAAGAGCTAAAGATACATGAATCGGAGCAGAAGTGAAATTCAACTTGTAACGTCAATATTGTCTTTTCAGGTAGTCCATCGACTGGTCGTAAAGAAGCCCGTGTGAATGTCAAGGCGCACATTTGGCGAGGTGTTAATGGTCCCGCGTTTGCAGCGACGGGGTTGATAAAAGGCGCTCTCGATGAGACATTAGACGAGGGCGTGTGGCACACTATGAATGAGCAGCCGAGGCATCGCGACCCCACCACCGCTTAGGATGATGGTAAGTGCTCTCTCCCTCTTGACTCTCTAGGCATTCGGGATTCGGGAGGCTCGCTTCCCGTGCATCTTTTGGTCAGTTTGTCGCGGATTGTGACGCGCGTGCCAACCGACCAGTTTGGTGATTCTCCGTACGGTGGGAACGCTGCGATTTTGAGTGAGCCAACCGATCGGACGAGGATACGGATTCGCGTGGATCCACGGCCGGGATAAGCCGTTCCATCCAAAATGCGCCGGCGATCGAATCGGTAAGTCCAGTGATCGGATTTCTGCAAACAAAATGTATTACTATATCGTGGACGTATTATTATATTGTTGTATTATGACAAATTATATAAAATATTATGTACAGGAAGTTACGTGCACTGAGATGAAAGGCGTTTTAAGAATTTCATATTTAAACAGTTGTATGCTAGAATTATTTGGAAATTAAGTATCGAATATTTAAATCATCTTGGGATACGGTACTTTTAATATGAAATATTGTAATTTTTAAAACCACTTTTCTCTCGGTGCACATACATGAAATGAAAGTTTGAACTTAGAAATTGTTGCAAAAAATACTGTAAGTTTGTTTATAAAGTTTTCTCTTATTGCAGCTAGAAATTATCAATGTTTCGTTTCTTGATATCTTTATCTTATTTTAACTATTTTGAATGTTTAATCTCTTTTCTGTAATTTGTATGAAGAAATTGCAAAATGAGTTCCAACTGAAATTATGTACGAACAAAATTTTCTATACATAATATATCATGAACATATAATTATATTATATATAATTTAATATATAATATTAAATATATTAAAAAGTAAAATGTATTAAAATGTAAATGTATTAAAAAGTAGCGCAATTTTTCGTATTTATTATCTTTTATTCATATTTAATCCAAGTATATGAAATGAATTATTTGAAATGAAAATTGATAAATGAAAGTTCGGCTGCAAAAAATAAGACCTCTTTTAATTCGATATAAACTGTATTCGTTAATATTAACAATGAATGGATTCTAGCAGAAATAAAATTTTATACTGCTAATATTTTTGTAAATTATTAGATTTTATATGTTTATATTTGCAAGTACTTATTTCATTCAAAGTTTTGAAACAGTGAAGAATCTCTTAAAGCCACATTTGTGCACACACAATGTATACAAAAATTTAATTAATTTTAAATTTATGCAAATTGTTAACGATTGATTTACAAATTGTCTCGTTCGTGGGCAAAGAACAAACTTTTTATGAAAAACGTGGACGTAAAAATGATTACAAGTAAATTTATGTTACTAATGGTAACTGATATTGATAAACTCTAAAAGTTTGAAAATATTTCTACATTTAATAATAGAATATTGGTTATTAATTATTATGAAAAACGATGTTTTGCACGTATATTTTTTGTGGTTTATCGTTTATGAACGCGAAGTTTACTTTTTTCATTCCTTAAACTTTATTAATATTTGCCACCAACTTTAGTTCACTCGATTCATAGATTAACCTACCCGGATAATGCGTAACCACGAAATTGATTGGGTGCAGGGCTTTAAGCATGTAAATGTAAAAATGTTGCACTTAAATATTCGCGGCGTTAATTATTATTCATTGATTCAGCAATTTTACGTCGGGCACTTTACAATGTTTGTTCTAGCTTATTGGATTAATATATAGATGGTGATTCTGAAGATCATTTTTCTATATAATATCTTTCAAACTTTATTCTTCATTCGACTGTTTTTGCAATATTTTTTAATTAGTAATTATAAATTATGTGAAGGGGGTTACTAATTCCTAAGCAACTGTTTATATTATTAATATTCAAGGAAGAACCCGTAAAATTTACGTCTGATTTATGACTTGTTGAAATAGCATTTCACGCTTTATAATCTACTTATAACCGTGTCCACTTTTAAATACCTTACGTTCAGCAAATAATGTCTGTATCATCACATATTTTCATCAGCTGATACAATGTTTTGTAATATTAGTATTTCTTATAAAATTAATAATCTTCTAGTGCTATTTGATAAATCAACTCAATAATGATAAATATTCAATAATGATAAATACTTGAAAAATAAGTAATTAAGTACAATGAACTGTATTTCTTGAAATCCAGTCGAGTCAGCCGTCGGTATATAACAAAAAAACTTTGTGTAATTTAATTTTTGCAGCTGATTGCTGGAATATTGTTTAAGCATGAAGTTATTATATTGATAAATACTTGTGTTGATGAAATTTTAACTGTAAAATACCGTGTAACAATTACTACTATTTTAAAATGTACATGAAATTGTTCTGAATTTGAAACAAAGCAATTTTATTGGTTCAATTTTGCAACGTATACATTTCAAACTTGAAACATTTTTTACAATGTACGCGGGTTTTGTATCAAAAACTTTTTAGTAAATATTCCTACTTGATTTTGGATTATTTAAAAAAGTCTTTCTTTCTGAAAAAATTGAGCAAGTCTTATTAGTATTTATATTGCACTGAAAAAAAGTTCGAGTAGTATATCGTCACTTATTACATGTATAAATAATTGAAAAAAGGACGATTTAAAAAAAACGATTAAAAAATTGTTATTAGTATTTTGGACTTCATTCCTTTATTTGGAACTCCATCCACAAAACTAAATAATCAATTTATAGTCAAACGCGAAAAGGAAGAAAGATAGCTAAATCCGAATTTGCATCGGACTTCTTTTTTTGGAAGAAAAAAAAAAAAAAAAAAAAAAACGTACATTTCAGCGACACGCGAAATGATTCGAAACAATTTTTAAAAAGCGTTTGATTTATATTGATGGCCTTTCAATACAAATACAATAATATTAGTCGATCAATCATATTCCGCGCATTTTTCGACACGTCAATATGTACAGTAAATTAACCGGGAGGGAAACTCGTCGGGGCAAAGCAAACAGGCAATGCCGCGATTCATTATGATTCGTGACACGCGAATGGATGAATGAAGCTTCGCGGCAACGACAGGTGAAGTACACGTTTCATTGAGAAAGTGATGTATCGAACTCCTTCGTGCGCGCCCATTCCGACTCCGGATTTCAATTGCGCCGAAACAATATGGAGCGAAATTTTAATGCCGATTAAACCGAGATTGCTCGGACTCATCGGCGAATTTCGCTCCCGAGTTGAATACTTCGTCAGAAGTTTATTTCTTTTAACTTGCAACGGGAAACGACTTTTGAACGGAGATAAGTCGAATGCCGTTATGAGGTTAAATTTCCCACGAAATTGTTGGTATATGATTATTCAGAGCGCTGAAAGGGAAAAAGAGTGCGAAACAGTTGGAAGAAGGCGAAAAGTTCCGCGCCTTCATACCCGGCAAACTTATGCGAATTCATTTAGCGCGAAATCGCCGCGGAATTTCATTCCGAACGTTTATGACGGACAGTAATTAAATCGAGAAATGTTCGTTGACGAGCGACGAGGCGCTTTGGAAAAGCGCGACATTGGTCGGCGATTGTTTAAATACTTAGTGGAGCCGGAGGTCTCGTGTTTCATTGAGGTTTGCGCCGGGTCCCGTTGGCATTTGATGAATTGTTTGAACGGAAAAAGGGCCCGTATAGAAAAAATTAATCCACGCGAAATGCGTAATTGCTATCTTTTACATCGCCGGTCATCTCTGATGGTAACATTTTTATCGTCCGGTCATAAACAATAAAAGCGCTTGTTTAATTTCATAAGGAAGAACGATGGGAACAGTGAAAAGGCGGGCACCGAAAGTCGCGGTTAATAGCGAGCCCATAATATTTCATCGTTTTGCTATGTCAACTTCGTATGTGTAATTCAAAATGTGCCCGCGCGGAGCAATTTTCTCGGACGAACGCCGCGCGAATTAAAAGCGGAATCAACGGGAAAGGGAGGGATAAACAAAGAGCGAATATATTTTTTTAATTGCGCTTTAAATCAATTTTTTTTCATACAATTTTCATCGTCAATCAACGCGTAGGCCAAATATACACCGAGAAAACTATTTTGTACCATTTCCCTGTCGCACTGATTTCATATTGTCGTCGACGGAATAAAAATAGTGATTTGAAAATGTACGTAATGATTGATTGTATGTTTCAGTATCAACTTGTTCAGTATTGTAAAATGCGCCATCTACAACTCAGGTGGGCAAAATTTACCGCGTCGAATTGTTATTAGTTACAATATGAATCGCACATTTTTTACTATTCGCAAAAAGTTGTTGACAATGGTTGAGTAATCTCGGGTACAAAATAATTTTGTTGTGTCAACAAGATACATATTGTATTTTGCAAAATGATTTTCCCAGTGTTGAATTTTGATTGCGGAAATTGATACTAGCATAAATATTGATGTTGGGTTAACATGGTGGTTGAATGGTTTTCTGATATCTTATCATACCAATAAATATGTTAGATTGATGTTTGTTACGTATCATTAGTTCAGTGCTGGTTTAAATTGAACATTTTTTCTGGCGAATGTTCGGCGTATGAAATTTAGTATCAGCTCGGCGGAAACGCGGGAAATCGCTATTAATCTTAATCGTGCCAAATTGGGAGACTCATTAAAACGAATCTTATTAAATCGTTCAATTAAGAGACTGGGTGGAACAGCCAAACTGACCATAAATCCGACCAAGTTTAAAGTTGGCCAAACTGTCTGAAACCCACTTAGACAACAGCAAATCAATTTTGTTCGCTCGTAGTCGGTTTCTTGTCACAGGGTGGGTCTGATAAGTTGCTAGTTTTACTAGGTTAAAGGAACTCTGAGTGAAAGAATAATAAAGAATCTGAAATCAGTTGAGATTTCGTACATGATTAAATGGCGTTTACGAGGTTGAGATGTACTTTTTCCGTGAATTGTAGGAAAATGAGTACAACGAGGTGAGTTATAGATAAATCTTTCAGTAATTGGTGAAAAAATGTTGTATTTTTATAAGTGGAATCCGTTTATTAAAAGCTAATAAATTCGCTATAAATTGATTGTAACCACCTTTAGAATAACGAAAATTGTCTATAAAAAACGCAAATTGGAGCTAAAATCTGTTTAAGTATGATAAACAGAATATTTAATTATTTCGTGTACTTCTCATTCAACTGTTTCGGTTCAAAATTGATCGGATTTTGTATCGCAAAAAAACGTTGGAAAGTTTCAAAACATCAAATTCGCAATTTAATAAAACAGAAATATATATTATATGTCATACATATTACCATATACAAAATTCATACAATTGTAACATTAAAAAAAGCTTTTCTTAATCACAGTCAAATCAATAACGTTTCCAGTTGGTCGTTCAAAACAAATTCGGATCAAATGTCGCGCGTATTTTAAGGAGTGCCGAAGTGGTTGTAACTGTTTTCCCGGCGCGATGACGTTAAAATTGAAAGCCCCCTCGGGGGATTGGCCATTTAATTTCAATGACTCGAAAAGTTGCATTGAATCTTCGCGATCGCGACTAGGAACTGTTGGCAATCAGCTCGCAAGCCCGCGACGAAGGACCGCAGGCTCGGCACCGGTTGGTCCCGAGGCAGCCTCCTGTTCCGAACTCGCAGCCGGAGAATCGGACGGCTCAGTCAGTGGCCGACTCTCGCGCGCGCTGGTACAGTTCACATCGCGCTTCGGTTCATTATTCGTCCCACAAAGTGAAGTCTCCGCAGGATCCCGGTTTCCGGAGCCGGCGTCACTAATCGGGAATGATGTCAGTCGGAAGCACGTGGTTAGTCCCTTTCAACTTTTCACCAACTTTTTTCATACATTTTTCGGCATTCCAACGTTCAATAAATACAAATTCAATTCCGTACAGTTTTTTATATTGTAGAACGATTATTATTTTTGGAGGATTTCGCCAAAATGAGACTGCTAGTATTAATAAAAAAATTTAAAAATGTTTATTTTACGATATTGATATATTTTGTTTAATTGTACTTTATCTTTTTTTTCTTTTTTTTTTTTTTATTTAACAATGAAAGTTGAAAAATTCATTTTCACAATTTGTGTGACAGAAATTTGCGTATTCCGTTGTAAATAATTTAAACTTAAAATAAACTGGAAAAAATTTCAAGCTTAAATATTATGTTCAAATTGAATTTTCGCACTAAAATGTTGTTTGCACGTAATTTTATGTATTTGTAATGTTTCGTTGATAAAGCTTTAATGCTTTTTCTTTTACATCGCCTAATTATTTCTTTTATCTGTGATATATTTCAAGACGATTGCTCATTATTATATTAAGTGTACTTTAATGAAGTCATAGACCGCGTTTGGTTTGGCAAAATATTCATTACATTTTTAAACGCGAAAGCGCAAGTTTGCTTATCGATCGGGGTGCTCCTATTTTTGTTTATTCAGCTCCGCCGTATGAAAAATTGAGTACTCTCACGCCGCTAATCGATTGATCTTATTCGGAACGCACGATCAAGAATTATCGACAAATTTAGGCGCGCATCATTCTTTCAAGTTTAATATCGTAGCCGGAGGAATCCAATTTTTTTCTAATTTATTCGAGGACAATCAAATGCTACGTTTCTCGATAATTTGAAGTTATTACTATGTCAGATTTAATAAAGACATTACCCGGACAGATATTTTCGTGTTCGATGCAGGATCAGGAAAAAAGTAGCGCCCGATAAAATGAATTGAACGTTGATGTATTTTAATTAAATTTCACTTTCGTATGTAAACGCGAAGACTGATATTAAACAACGTTATCGACATGTATGTTAAATAACAACTAACTGATTTTCGTTGACTAATTAGTTTCCTGATATTTTCAACACGTGCTTTACAGATGTCGGGACCAAATTTAGTGCACGTCGTTATGGCATTTTTGTGCAGCCGTGATTTTTCTATCGCACGCCACTATTCCGGTTAAACTACGCGTTTTTTACGCCGGCAAACTTTTCTCTTCCTCAGAATGGATTTATTTCTATACTTCGTTATGCGGCGCTTGAGCTGGAAAAATTAAACGCAGAGGAATCAGCTAAATTTGAAACAGATGTAAAATTTTCATTAGATGCGTTGCATACAGAAACGTGGATTCATAATGACGCGCGCTTTATTGCTGCCGTATCCTTATTAAGCTGAATTCGATTACGAATTAAAATCGCTTTCGACAACGCGTTTTGATTTATTAAATTATTGTTAATGAAGGTTGTTGGTACCGAAGTTAAAGAATTCGCAAATATCATTTTATGCATTTTAATGAAAGAAAAATTTAAAATTTCTTTGATTTATAGTTGTAAAATAAAAATTATTACTTGCTCAATAGATGATTTCTTGAAAATGATTCACTTGAAATAAAGTTTATCAATCAGTTTTTTTGTGATTTTTATCTTAAAATTGGTCTTTGTAAGTAATAGTTCATTTGATTTGGGAGAAATTAGAGTAGATTATCTTACTTGAGGATGCAAGTCGGTTTCTTGGCCAAATATCAAATCAAGTTGGAAATTACTTTCAATAATCTTTCCTTCATTCAAGCCAATCGTTTTAAAAGTATTCAAATACGATTTCAATGAATGGCACTGTTAAAGGTATAATAATATTATTAATTTAAAGCTATCATTTTAACTATTTTTATTAAAACTCGAAAACGGTTCCAATTAATTTTTTCGATTTTGGTGCACAAAAGACATTGTAATAAAGTGATTTGATTTACAAAAATGGCAGTGCATTTTTCTGAGAAAATCATTTGATTCGATATTCACTAAGTAAATGATATGTGCACACATACATTTTTATTTTGTGCAGGTAATTTAAAAACTGTACCTAGAAGAATTTAAACATATTAGTTGGTTGAATCAATCAAATCTTTTTCTCTCAGTGTATGAAATAAAATTCTGAATTCTAGCTCGATGAACATTAAAATTTTCGCCTTTAAATATTTTTACTGAACGGTTATATAAAATGTCCATCCAAGCAAAATTATTGACGTCACGTTGAATCGTTAGTTGATAGGGATTCCTCTTGAGGATTAAATCCATTTCTCATGAGGATCGCGTTTATTTGCGCGGACGCTCTTTTACGACCGATCTAGAGTGCAAATAAGCCACGTTGCGGTGCGTTATGCCTCGACTTCGTCTCGGGGCAGACGTTCGAAGGTCTCGTTAACTGCGGAACATTCGCCACAATTTGCACCCCGCTGTCTCGCGCTTCAACATCGCGACCTTCTCGTCTTTCGCGCGTCTTATATTTTCGCAATGAAAGCCAACTGCGTTGTGTTGACGATTTAATTGCTGTTCTTCGAATAAGTCCGATGAATCTTAGCAGCGAGTTTAATGGTAGAATCAAATGCAAAAAAAAATTAAAAAAAGATAATGAATTGTATGAAATAATTACTGGGAGATTAGGCATTTAAGATGAAATGTGACTTATCGATAAATTTAAACTTTGAAATTTTGATTAAACTATTTTTGCACTGAATAAGCATAGCTATTTAATGAATTTTACCTTTTAAAATGGTGTTGCATCGCTGACTGTGAAATTTATATAAGTTTTACGATGAATATAATAGAAAAGAAGCATGGTCTTAGGTTAAATTCTTAAAAGTTTCGTGTTATAAAGGCGTTAATTTTACAGTTCAATTTTGATTAGTCGAAAATAATTATTAACTACCAATAACCAAATGTCAACAATTTTTGGTTGTTTTGAAAAGTTATTTATTTTTTATTTGAAACAAATTTTCCTGCATTTAAGATTCGATCAATAAAATCATCAGTTGCTTTGGTGAAAGTAAAAATAATTACTTCTGCGTGGTAAATAAAAACAAATATACACCGTAATATTAAATATCGATTTCTCGATGTTTTCATTAATAACGAATAAAATCAAATAATTATGACGTTGGAGAAAAATTCTTTCATTTTTTTTTTTATTCGAGCATGAATTCATCAGATATTCCGTTGGAATTCAAACGAATATTTATCTGCGATAGCGTTAACATGCCTGAGGGCTGTGGTATTAAAATGCAATTGCAAAAATTAATAACTTAAAACTACTAGGAAAAAAAAAAGGGAAATCGAAATCCATGTAACTGCCCTTTGAAATTTTTTAAATTTCAAGGTGCATATGTATTCGTTATAATTTCTCTTTGTGTAATAATATACTATGCTCAGGGACATAATTTAATAATTTTAGATAATCAATTTATTTGAAAACAAAAATTAAATATACATACAATTGATTTATATTCCCGTAAAATAAGGAAAATTATTAAAAAATTATGGGAAGTAATTTAAATAAATAAGCAGCAGTGTAATTTTCAAAACTCGAAGCCAGTATTAGAAATAAAACATTGAAAAAGAGTTATATTTGTAATATATACTGAATTGTGTCAGTGGCGGGTGAAATTTCAACTTTTTTTTTACAGTAAGCTTACGCGGAAAATTTGTCTTTTGCGTGAATTTATACGCTTGTCACGAATTTCAAATCATTTGTTATAAAGATCAAATAATGGCCGCGGGTTGTTTTTGTTATTCAACTTTGGCTTTGCGCTAAGTTTTATGACGCACGTCATTTGCAATAAAAGCTCACGGGCGCTTTAATTTTTCGACATTTTATTGTTCGCGCGTTAATTTGTTTTTAATTCAAAAACACAAATTTTGCCCTTTTTTCCATATCCTCGTCGTTCTTCCAATTTATTTGTGTATCTTTTTTTTTTCACTTTTCGGTACAAGTATACATATTTATAAAATTTTTGAAAACAATTGTAGCTAATAAAAAATTTACATTTTTTAAAGCACTTTGATATTGTGTAGATATAATTTATTATTTTTAAAGGTATATGGATGTGGAATATTTGCAATATATAAAATTATATAAAAACTATGTTGAAAACAATTTTTTTCTTCTTAATCATTTTTCACAGTGTAAGAAAAATGTTGCTTAATGAGTTCAACTCTTTTAGAGATAATTGCAATTTATAGTCAATAGAACCAGTTATACTTATTTTATTACGAAAGTGTAAGATTACATATCCTGGTTATTATGAAAATTAGTGCTGGTTCGGAAAATGAAAAATCTTAGGAAATTATTGAGACGTGTCGAGCAGTTTGGTTAACATGTGTCGTTCCTTTCCGGCGTTAGAACCTCATCTGTTCATCTGTCAAAACATTCTTCCTAAAGGCATGCATTTTGATTGCCATTTATTCCCACGTCTATTTTTAACCGAATTATTTTCACATTGTTCCTCAGCTCGAATTTCATTTATCATTTTTTCCACTTTCTTCATACCCGTCGTGAGCAATTATGTTAAAATTGAGAAACAAGATTGAGAAGATTGAAAAATAAGATGTAATTCGTTGAAACTTCAAAGTCTAATAATTTATTAGAATTTATTTTTGCGAGTAGAACTTGTGCGAAAAATCGAAAATATTACAAAAATAATTGCTCTACAATCTTTATAAAAAAAAGGAAAATCAAATCTTTTTTTTTGCTGTTTAAAATACATCTTTATTCTATTTATCACAATAACAAAACCAGTTAATCATTTATATTTACAATATTCTCCGTAATGAACTTTACAACGGACAAAAATTAATATTAATTCAAATTGGTATTGACTAAGCGTATTCGTCGACGTTTATAACGTGCTTAAACGCTAGGCTTTGGATTACTGCATTATTTTGTCATCGCAAGCTCGCGAACAAACGACATCCGTGGCGCACGTGCACATGCGCGGCAATTCATCATCGAAGGTATCAAACGCACATAACAAAAGGGACGGAAAAAAAAAAAAAAAAAAAGAACATGCCAACCCCAACTGAGATTCATCACATATTCCACCGCGTTCGAATATAATTAAGCGACAATGAGTGAACGGTCTTTTTCTTTTCCCGATTCTTCAAACAATGGCCGATACTTGTCGGGAAACGTTAATGACCCTTTTATCCGTCATTGTTCGCTCGAAATTGGTCATATTTGTCGATCGCGAGAGACAAGTTGTTCGCTCCGCTTTTTCTGCTCTTTCCTTTCGTAATCTTCGCAGCAGATCTGGACATCAAATAGTTGCTGCTTGGAAATGTTGTTACGCTGATCCTCGCACCGATATCCCGGCTCAACATTTTGTCAAGATTCCGGATATAATTTCGACCTGTTGTCTTTCTTGGATTTATGTCACTTCCGTTAACTTGTTCGCCGGAGAAAACTCCATTTTCTTCGTGCCAGCGTCGTGTTCGCGCTTTTTCCCAGCAAACCGATTCCACGGTAATTCGAATTGAAAACGTGCAATTTTGTCCCATCAACACTTTTGATCGGGGTCATTTTTTCCGCGCCGACTGACGAAAGGATGGTCTACAATTTCGTTGATTTCATTTTCCTCGTGGAATTCGTTTCTAGTTTATTCGCTTTTCCAGATGTGTTACATGTTCTCGTTGGTCGTCATTATAACCTCATATATTTTATTCAATTTATTCATAGGGTGGATAGTGCTTGAAAATTACATTTACAGACGAGAATTAAAAAAGTTGAAATAATAGAATTGATATTAAGGCGATTTAAAGTAAAATTGTACCCGAAATACACTGTCCTTGACAATACAAAAATTGCGAAATATTTTAAGAATTGTACAATATTAGTGCTTTGATTTCTGTAATAGTATATTTTATGTTGTATTAAACTGTTATATCAATTGAAAGTACGCTTCATCATCGTATGCCAAGAGTTTAGCATTTTTTCACCAGAGGTCTAAGTCGTTCCTCGGCAAATCCATTTAACTCCAAATGAAACGACTTTAATCATGCCAGCCCGACCGGGCGATATTAAATACGACTTGTCGCGACGCTTTCGCTCAATTTGCCGTAACGAAAATCGCACGCCTCCTGTCAGAGCTCCAACTTGGGACCGTTGCGCCCATTTAAATGACAATATTTTAGAAGTGAGACAGGACCTTTGAAATTTAACACATGAAAACAAATGTCTTACATAAGCGTGTAAATAATGATAAACAAAATATATGAACATTTATATACTGACATCACAAGTCAACAAAGATATTTTTTACGAATAAATTAATAATCTATAATTTTTTTTAATTAAAAAAGTATATTATAGATTCGTTGCAAACATTTTGTAAAATAAATAGAAAAATAAATATTTGTCAATTTTTGCAAGCAAATTTTACTTGGCTCAAGATAAGATTTACCGAATGAAATAACTCATATAGCCGAAGCAAGTCCATCACAGGTTTAGACCCACTTGTTAGATATATTCGTTTTTTTTCTGTCCCCACGACCGTGAACTTATTTAACTTCTGATACACGACGTTCACAAAAAGCACAACGGTTATCATTTATATCGCGTCGCAGGAAGTGGAAAATTTGAAGTCACTATTAAACTAACAGATAAAGTCGTTTCCTCGGCTTAGTTTTCCGCCGAATCGGTGTCCGAAAAAAGAGCACGGCAAGGGGACATAAAGCACATGTCCCCGGGAATATTTTTCCTCGCCGGAAAAAAAAGGTCATCGCGATCTTCTTCGGCGTTGCCTCGTTTTCGATGCTGGCGACAAATTTTCGGATTTACGACGTCCTTTTCATTATTTATGTTTAACGCAAGCTCGCTGATTCCCGGCGAGCACTGGACCCGAGGAAGCTTGTCTCGCCGGTCAGAGGACACGTTTTTTATTTTTTATTATCATCCCTGTCTGCTTATAAATTATGAATTTAAAATATACGCCGAGCTTTGACATTTCATTTTACGAAATGTATTTTATATATATATGTATTATATATACTTTGCGAATAAATATTAATTATGATGAACGTTTATGCTTCAAATTTTTAATGTTAAATAAAATTGCGAGAACTAATTTATCGATACAACGATGACCGAGAAATGTGATTTTGGCCAATGATCCGTCGCGAAAAAACGTCAAAATGTTTTATTCGGCCTCAAACATTTCTTTGGCAGGGCACACTATGTCAGAAACAATTTCAACCGTGAACACGCGTTAAGATGCTTACACATCAAATTGAATTAAATTCCGAGGCTGAAGCGCGGCATCGGTCGCAAAACATGATAATCAAAAAATCAAAAATGAAGGGGAAAAAAACTTTAGGCCAGACCGACGGGCCCAAGTCAAAAGGGTTTCTTTGTTGGCTCGACGAGATTCTAGTCAACGACGCGGACTGGTCGGATCTGTCTTTATTAGGCGAATGATATTCGCCGGGATGCGAGTTCTCGTAATCTTCGAATTGTATACCTTGCGTCAAGATTATCACGAGTTCAGAAAAAAAAGTTTTGCAAAAAAGTTGAAAAGTATGAATGAATATTTAAAACGATTTTGAACATTTGTCATTTTGTCTTAAGATTGAAACAATTGATTAGCGATTTACAAAGATGATTTTTTTGTTTTGCATTTTTCCCACCTTAAAGTAAAAATATAATATTTAAAAATTGAAAACTGTTCTTAAAAAAGAGCAAACGATCGCACGAAACTTTTAACCGGCATTTCTTAATGTGAAAAAAGCCAATCATTCGTCCGCGTTAAAGCAAAAGAAAGAACGGATTAATTTCTGGCTTCATTCAACGTTCGCGTTTTGTTTCTTTCTGTGGCGGGAAGCGGGGTTCGAAACCTCACACCGGGAATCATTATTGCATTATTGAATTGTTTCGCGCATTACAAAGAAAATAAATTCCTGATGATCATTCATAATTGTTTGTTTATGTTTATTACGACGATAGAATGGAAATCAATTATTTCGGTAATTATAATTATGTTTGCAATGCAGGGTATAAATTAATTGGAGGAAAATTATCAAATTTCTCTTATGCACTTCAACCAATTAACGTTAAATCGATTGATGGAAAATCGTTGTTTAAAAATTACATCGTACGTAAGTTATAAATTTTATTATGATTTATAATAAAATTATAATTGAATCGTAATAACAAGTGGCAATGATTTTTATATACAACGTATGCAAATTAAATTTTTTGCTATTAAAGGACTATTTGTTAAGTTATAGATTAATTTACTCGCGAATATTACATAGTATAAACGGAAAACAAAACGCTTCGAATACTTGCATTAATCGTGCTTTGTTGGTCCATCATTTTCGCAATGTCTACTTTGAGAGACATAAAGTTATTTGTATGAAAATGTATCTATTACTGGGAAAAACTTTGTTGATCTAAAATCAAATTATCCTCCTTTCGCCCCGAAAGATATTCGTTGAAGTTTACGTTGTTTAAGAAAAGTAATTCAAAATGTAAAAAAAGAAATTCATTATTACGGCATTTCAATTTTTTTTTTTTTTTTTTCGAAATATATTTTCAAATTTAATAAACATTTGATTTATTTAATCTGAAATTTCTTTAAATTAATACATATTTATTTAATCGACATTGTTAACAATCAACTTAGATATCAATTTACAAAATGTTGTAAAAATTGCGCCAACGCAAGCAGCACGTTTCATACGCTGCAATTATTCGCTCGGTTTTTGACCGTGTTATCTCGATCCATCATTGACAATAGCAGTGAAACGCGCGTCACTTAAAGGCGGTTATAGTTGCTCGACGATGAAGTCAGCGAAATTCCTTCGCTGCTCGTGCTTCTCTTATTTGTCTTAAGTGGAGTGATCCATACAATCCGATAACGCCATCCTTTCGTTGCCATCACTCGTCACGATTTCAGTATAAACATCATAGTCGATACACAACATTATATTTCATTTGATACAATCGCACATTTGTTTGACAACTGTTTGACAAAAACCAGTTGGTCGTACTTCGAAGATAAAACTGAGGATCGATTTCATCAATCGATCTATTGAACACATATTTTACAATGAATCATTCACAGTTTAAATATATTTTGTATTGTTACACTACGAAAATTTTTCGGAAAAAGTATCTTAATATAAAATACCGGTGACTTCAAGTTAAATAGTACAGTGTAAAAACAAGTGTCTCATTTTCAGACATTTTTTATCGAGACACTTGTGTTCGAAAACATCAATTTAAAATTTTTGCTAAAAATTGTTTTAATTTTATTTTCACGTTATTTTTTATTTAAATTTGTTGCTGATTGTTGAAGAATAATAATTGTTATTCAATACAATGTAATACAAATTTGATAACATATACATATATTTTGTGAATCAAACATTTATTTTTCTATTTTCTGCTACTTAAAAGTTTTGTTTGGCATCGGTGAGACTCTTGTACCAGCTATCAAGTTCAGTTTTCCTTATGACTTGTAAGACCGACTTCATTAATTTTCTGATCGCGAAGAAAAAAGTGACTCGTTACGTAATTTCGTCTTCCATCAATCTTATCAAACATACAAATCTTTCATCTGTGAATTTTATGAGTGAAGATTAGAACCCTGTTCGTGATTTATATTTAACTATTAAGTGGGACGATAATGCGCTCTCGAGGGGTCGAGTGTTAATGATCTAGTGAAATATTTGAGATTGTGGCTGCCAGACGGGATTACTTATCAATGAAGTCGCATGTCCATTCAATTTTGCCGGCGCATTGTTTATGCTATTAATACCGTACACGGAGTTATTTCTTTTTGCTTCTAGCTGATTTACGATGACACTTACAAAGCACTCAAGCAATATCACTTGATGAAGAATTTCAAGTTTTTAAATTGATAATCTAAATTACTTGTGAAATAAAATAAAATTACAGATGTGTAATTTATTTAAAAAACGTTAAAAACAAGTTTCTTGTCAATAAATTAAAATTTCATCGAAAAAAAAAAAAAAATGAAACACAAAAGTAAATTTTGTATATTTGTTTCTAAAATGAAAGTTCAAAATATTGAAATTTTCAGTAATATGTTTACAATACGGTAATAAATATGCTTGTTATACTTACAAATCGATTGATTAACGAAAGCAACAAATTAACAGCGTCGTTAAATTCTATTTATATAACGTGTATTTATGAAAATCAGTCTCGACGGATAATTGATTTCATCATTAATTAATCTTATTAAATAACTCCACACCCTGGTTACAAGTATCAATGAAATTTTGATTATTCGAATAATTAATCCGTCATTCCGAGAAAAGTGAATTCGCGGAATCAAAATGAAGCATTTTCTTTGTTCATTCGGCTAAAAGTTACATTTCATTTGATTGTCATAGCACCGAAAACATATTCCAATTGTTCGTTACATTGTTGTGAACCAAAATTTATGCAGACGAATACGAATAAACGTTTCACTAATTTTTAGAATAAATAAGCAATATATAATAAATAATTTGCAAACAACATAACAAAATAATAATGATAAAAATGTACGTTTACAATGGAATCGCAACGACGAAAAACGGCATTCATCGCGAGAAACAATGCATTTATCTTGGCGCAAGAGAACGATAACTATAGAAATTGTAATTCCCCTTTCTCAATTCAATCGGCGGGCGCGCGTCTGTCAGGATTAATTACTCGTTTTTCGCGATGTCATTAAAACATCGTCGCGCGGAGCTGAATGGCCGCGGCGGTCCTGTTCGGAGAAAAGAGTAAATTCAATGAGAAATGCGCCTGTCTGCCGCGCAGCGGCGAAATGTTATATTACATATTTCACAGTCATTTACACGGTATATCTTGATTCACGTAGGCACGTTTCCGAGCGTGCGTTCTTTATTTTTTTCTTCTTTAACTTCGCCCCCCCCCCACCTTTTTTCCTCCCCTCCGCTCGTTTACATATAGATGTTCTTGTGTTCTTCGGTATTGTCCCGCGCACTTCCTTCGCCGAGCCATTTGCTTCCACGAGCTTCGTAATTACCATGATCAAACAATGCCTCGACGACTCCGGTATCCCGGGCGTAGTTTAGCGAACAGCTTGCACGTTATATACGTCAGACGTATAAACATCACTTTACATATATATTGCCATAAGTGTTGCCTTTATTAATTACTTTTGTGCCCGCACTTATTTATCGACCCGACCGCTCGATATGAAACAACCACTTTAATTGCCCACAATCGGTTCCAGCCATTTTCGTCCAGATGCTCGTTCACTTGGTCAGGGTGGCCACTTTCTGGAAAACCTGGAAAACCTGGAAAAGTCAGGGAATTTTACCAGAAATCAGGGAAAATTAAAAAGGTCAATTTAAATCATTAAAATGTCACAAATAATTAAAATTACGTCCACTAATTTTTCATATCTCATTTTGCTTCATTTTTATATATAGACATATGCATTGCTAAAATGAATAACAGTTTTTGATGATTATTTTTTAATATTATAGAAACAAGTTATTCTAATATGAGGAGATATGTACTCAAATACATCAAATTGTTTTATCAAAAAGTCAGGGAGAAGTTGCTTAAAACCTCTAGAAAACCTGGAAACGTCAGGGGATTTTGCTTTATAAAAATAGTGGTCACCCTGTTGGTCCACGAGTGGAATTTCGAATTTCTTTTTGACTTTGCTTCTTTCTTGCCAGTCAATTGGTTTTAATACATCAATCCTGGTTTTTCTAGTTTTTTTGTTAGCTCGGTTTGAGGTTTGTTAAAAGTTTATCGGTGCTATTAAGGGGCATATTTCATTAATAGCCTTTTGTTCGGTTCCTTACGAGATGATTTGGATGAGAAATGTCGAGCAGTTGGATGCAGTTTTTGTTGGAATGAGATCGATCAATTGCATCGCGCGTTGATGTTTGAGTACGTATTAAGAGGATTGAAGGGTTTTATTTGTGTGAATTTATCTTTTTTACACTCAGGGAAGATAATCGTGAAAACAGTTGACTGTTAAATGACGAAGTAGTTTATTTAAATGTAAAACACATGCTTTTCTCGACAAATGTAATTAGTTAAATGATCCACCTTTTCAAATTTGCAATGAAAAGCCCCGATTTAACGATGAAAAAAATACTTTTGTAAAGTTTTTTTCTTTTTTTTTTTAGTAGTGTTATCGATACTTCATATACATGTCAATTGAAAATAAAAATTTATGTCTCGTATTTTTATTAATCTACTGTAAAAAATAGAACCTAATGTAAGTTTTACGTGGAATATCGCAACTCGAAATTCGATGCTGATAAAACGAGTCAGTTTTCTCCACGCAGTAAAAACGGAAACGTTTGATTTCGTTACGAATTTGAATCCAAATTGATGCCATGTTTTTATACTGCAATTCAATCTGGCCATAAATCTTTATTTGTGACGGGTACTCTGTTTTGTTAAATTTTTTAATTGAAAACTAATTCGACCGATGCAGTCACAATAAATAATACATTAGAAGACGTTAATTTTAATGTCTTTTGCACTAAAAGCATATCGATGTTTCGACTTTAAACATTGGCTGATGTTACCACGTTGTTCTTATTTACTTTCCACTTTAAGTAATTATCAATAAATTATGAATACAAGCACTTCAATTTTACGACGTGAAATATTTTATAATATAATCAAGTGTTTTTTTGAGTGAGAAAAGTAGCTCAGCAATATATTCATTTTTAATTTACAAATACATTTACTAATGAAGGAAAGAGCAGATTTGTATGCAATTTCATAATTATTTAAATAATGGTTACAAATAACGCGCGTTTTTCCGTTTTCCTTTAAAAAAACAAATTCAAAACTTCAAAGATTTCTTCTTTGGATGAAATTCAACCAGTTAAAATAAATAAATAAATAAATATATATATATATATATATATATATATATATATATATATATATATATATATATATA
>JABFOV010002360.1:1516-20231 GCA_022817685.1 Aradophagus sp. ZL-2020 | reverse complement strand
GATTACGATTACGGTTACGGTTACCAAAATTTTTGAATTTCGATTATGATTACGATTACGGTTAAAGAAATGAATCGGTTACAAATCGATTACGGTTACGGTTACGGTTACGGTTTCATTCCCTGATAACAACATTATAACAATAACAATGATAATAATAATCATAACAGTTATCATAATAACAATAACAATAACAAGAACAATAACAACAGCAAGCATAACAATAATAAGGAAAGCAGTAACAATGTCAACAAAAATAACAAAAAAGATAATAAAATTACAACAATAAAAATAATCATAACAACATTACAACAGTAACAAAAACCAAAATCATTGTAATACAAATAACAATAACAAAAATTATAATAACAATATTATAACAATAACAATAACAATAATAATAATCATAACAGTGATAATAATAACAATAACAACGCAAGCATAACAATAATAAGGAAGACAGTAACAATGTCAACAAAAATAACAAAAAAGATAATAAAATTACAATAGAAATAATAATAATAACATTATAACAATAACAATAATGATAATCATAACAGTGATAATAATAACAATAACATCAACAATAGCATCAACAATAACACTAACAACAACAAGCATAACAACAATAAGGAAGACAGTAACAATATCAACAAAAATAACAGTAAAAAAAGTATTTAAAACAAATTTTTTTAAAAAAATCATTTGAACACAAGTGCAAATGTAAATATAAACGGAAGCTTACGCTAACGATGGATGGACGCGGCGTTCCGCTAAAGTGCTCGATCACTTCCCAGTACGATTTTTTATGCGACGCTTGTAAAGTTTGAGACTGAGACGTTGGCGCGGCTATGTTAGGAACATGTTGATTAAGATGTACCGTGGCTTTGTTGTCCATACTCGACAATCGAAAGCTTGCCCACGGCCGTTTTTTATTCAGGGACATCATGCTTTTTTCACCGTCACCCTGAAATGTCCGTTCGCTTATTTTCACGCTTCCGTAATTTTTTTTTTCTTTAATTTTTGAAAAAAAACATTTGCAAAAAAAATTTAAATTTTGAATTGCTTAATTTTGATGCATAGTTTGCAATTTTTATTTACAGTAAATATTAACTGTCCTAAGGAAACAGATTCGTTGATTCGACGTTGAATAAACGTTGATTTAATGTTGAATTAACGTTGATTCTACGTTGTGGAAACGTTGAAACAAAGTTGAATCAACGTTGGATTGAGCTTCCAATGTCGATTGATATTGGATTAATTCAACGTTTTCGTTCAAAGTTGATGAACAGTTGAATGAAAGTTGAATGAAGGTTCACTTAACGTTGATGGTGAACGTTGATTATGGGTTAATAAATCACTGTTGATGTAAAGTTGATCAACAATCGAATCAACGTTGAGTCAATATCGCAATTTAACGGAGAATCGAGATTGATAAACAGTTTAATCAACGTTGGATAGACGTTGATACAACGTTGAATAGACGTTGATACAACGTTGAATAGACGTTGATCAACGTTGAATTATAACGCTGACTCAACTGCGATTCAACTATTTATCAACCTCGAATCAACAGTGTATTATCAACATTGACTCAACCCTGATTCAACATTTATCAACACAAAATTTAAATTAAACGTCAACGTTGAATCAACCTTGATTTAATCGAAATTCAACTATCTATGAACTCTATTTGCCGTTAAACCGTTAACGTTGATTCAACGTTGATTCAACGTTTTCCTAATGTTGAATTAACGTCGATTCCACCAACCTGTTTCCTTGAAATGCCACGTTTTCGAGCGGATTGAAATATAAAAAAAATTGATCTTTTTGTTTACTCTTTCGATGAAAATATTAGTTTCTTGATTAAAAATTGATTACTGTTGAAAATTAATTAAAAAAATTGTTTTTATTCATGAAAAACGTTATTTTAAATCCACTAAAACAATAAATACAATGAAGATAAGTTGTACTAATAATCAGAAATTTATCGGAAACATACAATTTTTGTGTGTGTTTTTTTTTTTTTCTTTTCGTAATATTATCGAAAATAGATTAGATAGAATCAATACAAAATTCACATTCTTTTATTACTAAATAAATTGAACGAGGAAAAATTTAGAACAGTTTTTCATTCCATTGAATATAACAATACCTTGGTCATTAATTTTGAAAAGCGAAATTTCAGCATAAACGTTTTTTAAGGATTAAAACATTCATTAAAAAACGTGAATTTTTTATTCCCCTCTTTCTACACGGCGTAATGATGCGGACCGGAAAATCCCTCGTTCGGTAATTCTCTTTTCCTTTTATTATTCTTCCCTTTCATGAAAAACATTTATCCATTATTACATCGTTCCATTATATTATGACAAAAAAGCCGAGCGTATGAAAACCCGGCCTTAGATGTCCCAATTATCTGTCCGGCTCGTGTATGTTTCGTACAACAAACGAATCAATCAGAGAGCGAATTGACGAAAATGAATGCAACCAGCTCACGCCTCGATTCGATGAACGCCTCACACCTGTCATTTTATCTTTTTTGTTTTCGGTTAAAAATAATAAGGTAACAGTTTTTCTTAACTTTTTTGTCTCTCTTTTTTAATTTTCTACTTTTCTTATTACTGATCTTACTATTTTTCAAAAATTTTTTTGGTGTTTTTTTATTTTTTCATTTGTATGTTTTTTAATTGTTTTTTAACTATTAGATTTTTTTATTATCAATTTTACTATGTATTCAAACATTTTTTTTCTTTTATCAAAAAAGTGATACTTTTTTTTGTTAGTTTTTTTTCGGTTCAGAATAACAAGGTAACTTTTTTTTATTTCCCTCTCTTTTTAAATTCTTTACTTTTCTCGTTATTGATCTCATTATTTTTCCAAAGTTTTTTCTCTGAAAATTTTTTTTTTTTATTATTATTTATTGAAATTTTTTTTCTCTTTTAGTTAAAAAAATTATACTTTTCCATTATTTTTTTTTATTAGTGTTTTTTTATGTTGTTTTTTGTACCTATGTATCAATTATTTTCAATTTTCGATTATTAATTAAATAAACGAACCCTTCGAAATAATTACCTGATGACTCCTCCGACTACCCCGTTGACTCCAGCGCCGAGTCAAATCGCGTTTCGGGATGTCGCGAAAAGTATCCATTTTGAAAGTTACTAAAGCCTAATTGATTTACTTTCGCTGTAAGTATTACTTAATCATTGTTCTGCAATTTAAAAACAATCTCCCGTTAGCATACTTTCGATATTGCAACCTAAATAAAAGAAAGAGAGAAAAAATGAATAAATAAAAAAATATATAAACGTTGAAATAAAATCGAAAAGAGCCTGTTATCGCCATTAAAACGTAAACCTCTTTCCAAATTTCAGGACATAAACAATGTCAACTTTTATATTTCCCTTTTTATTGGGTAATTTCAAAGTATCAACACTTTATGGCTGCAGATGGGTGGCGTATAACTGATATTGAATTCGCGGCAATATTTTTATTAAAATTGGTTAAGCCGTAATAAAATGCAAACTCCCGGTTAAATGGAAAACTAATTACGTTTGTAACAAAGTTTATTACGTTGGTATTGATTTTAATAATTCTAGAGAAAATACCAATTACAAGATTGACATATTACATTAATCGGAATAACCGGAAATGCGTAATGTGATTGACGACTTTTCAATTTTGATTGTCGTTCGATTAAAATAATTTTTTGTTTAATTTAGTATAATTTTTTGATTGGATTTTTGAAAAAGACGGCAAAAATATAAATATAGTAATTGAATGTGACATCAATTTTATGTCACATTTATGTCATATTCGTATCACATATATATCACATGCATGTCACTTTTGCATCACATTCATATCACATTTATATCACAATCATATCACATTTACGTCATATTCAGGTCAGTTTTACATCACATTCACATCATATTCGTGTCACATTTACATCACTTTCATATCAAATTCATATCACATTTATATCATATTCATATCACACATATAACATATTCGCATCACATTCATATCACTTTCATATCATTCGTACCGCGAGTCACGTATCAATAAATGACTTTCGAACACAGATTTTGAAACAATCCTAATAATCCTAATCCTTGAAATGAATATGATATCACAATTAGGTGACATTCACATCACGCTCAAGTCACATACATCACAGTGACAAGTACAAACATCTTTCCAATTAGAGTAACGATTGTTAAAAACGATCAACCTATCTAACCACAAATTTCATGGTAATATGAATGTGATATCACATTTGTCACATATGCATCACTCCTTTTTTCTTTTTTTCTCAAAATAATATGATTTTTTGAAAAAACAACTTTGTTAACTCGGCAACAATGACAAAAATGTTATGTGATCATATCACACTCAAATCACAATCATATGAATATGTGATATAAATATGTGATACATCGTAAATCACACAGTGATTTAATTTGTGATTTCCATATGAAACGCATTTCGCATGTGATGTCCAATTTCTTAGTCACTGCGACGTGATTGTGAATCACATTTCAATTATGTGACTGTACGAAATTATATCGCAGTGATATCATTTTCATATCACAAACATCACAATTTAATTATCTTCCCTTCACAAAGACAATTCACATTCGTATACCATAATAAACAATGATCACAATCATACATGATATCATATATGCGTGTGATGATAATGTGATATACAATATATTTTATTATCACGACACACAATTTTACTCTCCAAATTCTTTCATTCAAGGGCTGACCCTTTAGCACAGTCTTAAAATACGACCGACATCACCAAACCGTAAGGTCAAAATCAGTTTGATTTATTCATTAGTGAGTTTAAAATTACCGAAGTCTTCGACGAGAATTCCGAACATTTATTAATCCTCCGATAATGATATCAAAGACTCCGGAGTTTTCACATTGATTCTTCATTAATCCTGGAACGGTACACTGCGGTACGTTTGTTCCGAGCGAAAAAAGGCGAAGAATAAGGTCATGTTTGTAAACAGTAAAGTCATGTTAGTAAATAGAAAAGTTGTATTGGTAAACAATAAAGTCGTGTTTGTAAACACAAGACGAGGAAAGTCAAAGTAAATAAAGCCGAGTGAAAGGTAAATAATTGCCGATTGCTATTGATGAATTTGAAAATTGTCAACAATTTTTGTTGCACCCACTACGATAATTGTTGTTAACGTTACTATTTTTCATGATTAAGATGTGGATAACGAATGAAGATGAAAAAAAGTAAAATTGATTATTGTAAATGATTTGAACATTTTTTATCGCAGTCAAAATGAGCCTTTTGATAAAAAACCCGCGTAAATTGAAAATGTTATTCATTTTAAAAATCGAATTTACGGACTAGAAAAGAAAGTCGTTTTTCAACGCGAGATTCGAGCCGAAAAAATAAAATGAAAAAAAAATAATTTTTGAAAAATAACATCGTATCACAACGCTACAAATATCGACCAATAAAAGAGCCTAATCTCGACTCTTCAGCGACTCGTTATCTCAAAAAAGTGACAAATTTCCGCAACATTATTTTCCCCTCGTAGTTACATTAACATTTTCTGATCAATAGCTTATAATTAAGAAACTTTGACGAATTTAGATTATAACGTTCGCGAAAGCTCGAGTTTAGTTCGTCGATAGCGCAAAGTTAAAAAATTGAATAAAACACAAATCAAAAAAGCAAAATAACAAATCAACAAATCAAAAAAACAAATAAACAAAAACACAAAAGATGAATAAAAAATAGAGAAAAAAGGCATAAGAACGTATGAAAAACAAAAAATTTATTGTTCTAAGACAATTCCGCTCGTAACAGGACGATTATTCTCATAACAAGCGGATTCCACTTGTCACAAAAACAATCCACCCACCACAAAACGAATCCATTCATTCCAAGAACAATACTCTCACGACAAATAGCCAACTTTCGTAAAAATGAAATTGAGAAATCCACTTAACGGTAAATAGATCACTTTCCCCGCAAGTAGATTCCGCTTCTCGGCAACCGAATCGACTCATTTCAAGAATACTAACACAATCAAACAAACGTTTTTCAAACATACTTTAATAATACCAAGTCAAAAAATTAATTACACAATAAACGTATTATTCTCCCTACAAGCGGATTCCACTCCTCGCAAACCAAATCCACCCACTCCGAGAACAATACGCTCGTGACGAAACGAACTTTTTAAAACACGATGTCATAAAAAAAGTCCAGAAATTTACTTTACAATGCATTATTCTTTCGACGAGCGGATTCCACTTCTCGCAAAGCAAACACTGAAAAAGTCGTTTTACAACGAGTAGATCATTATTAACCGATTGCAGGTACTCGAAAATAATTCCACTTATCATAGGAGGAAACATTGTTCGCGGTAAACGGACTTTTCGAAAAGCGAATCCACTCGTTCGAAGACTCAAACTCTCGCGGCAAGCAAACTTGGCCAAGCTCGCCCGCAACGTCATTTAAATGTATAAAAATCGCGCGTTCGAGTGCAATGCGAATCAAAAACAAAATCAATAACTACTTGATTCAAACAAACATGTTGTTGCGAAGAAAAAAAAGAAAAAAATGAAAAAAATTGGCCGACCGGGACTGCCTACCGTACGTCGGGCGCGGGACGTCGGCGCGGCGAATATTTAAGCGCTGCTCGGGCTCGGCTCGAAAATAATTGCAATAATTGATAGTTTGCGATAAGAAGGGGAGCATTTCTGCACCGGATCATCCATAGTCTTGGCGGGCGTGAGAGCGCGCGGAATCAATACGGGGTGCTGGTTGGCCGCTCGCGCGAACGCCGCGACGGCATTGGCAGCACGTGACGCTGGATTGACACTTGACAACACACGGTTCACCGTTGGCACGGCCGACGCGGCCCACCAGAAATGCACGAGCGCCGCGCATTGACTGGAACGGTGTGGCCGCCGAAAACGACGGAAGCCGATCCGCGGCGCATTCGGCCGCCCGTGCGCAAACGCGCTGATTTTTCGAGCCTGAGAAGGGTCGGCCGGCCGAGCGCGCTCGCAAGGGTCGTCGAGTGTTGCGAAGGAAATGTTGAGGCGGAGTTGAGGCGAAGTTGGTGCTTTCAACATTCCAAATCTCATTGGGGTTATTTCAGTTTTGCGAAAGTTGTTTTCTTAGTATTTGTTTGGATCAGTTGTTTTTGATGCTGAATGATGATGTCGAAAATGAGAGTTGATGTTGAAGAGGGAAATGTTGAGAAGAAAGTGATGTTTTCAACATTCGAAATCGAATGGAGGTTATTTTCATTTTGGTGAAATTTATTTTGTTAGTTTCTGCTGAGGGGAGATTGAATTGAATGGTGATATCGAAAATGAGAGTTGATGTTGAAAAAAAAGAAATGTTAAGATGAAGATGATGTTGTCAACATTTGAAATTGAATTGAGGTTGCCTTCATTTTACAAAAGTTATTTTGTCAGTTTTTGTTGAGATAAGGTTGAGCTAAATGATAATGTTGAAAATAAAAGTTGATGTTGAAGAAGCAAATGTTGAGACGAGGATGATGTTGTCAACATTCGAAATAGAATTAAAGGTTACTTTCATTTTACGAAAGTTATTTTGTCAGTATTTGTTGAGATTAGGTTGAGCTGAATGATAATGTCGAAAATAAAAGTTGATGTTGAAGAGGGAAATGTTGAGAAGAAAGTGATGCTTTCAACATTCGAAATTGAATTGAGGTTACTTTCATTTTGGTGAAATTTATTTTCATAGTTTCTGCTGGAGTGAGGTTGAATTGAATGGTGATGTTGAAAATGAGAGTTGATGTTGAAAAAAGAACTGTTAAGACAAAGATGATGTCAACATTTGAAATTAAATTGAGGTTGCTTTTATTTTACGAAAGTTATTTTGTCAGTTTTTGTTGAGACAAGGTTAAGTTGAATGATGATGTCGAAAATGAGAGTTGATGTTGAAGAAAGAAATGTTGATACGAAGATGATGTTGTCAACATTCGAAATTGAATTGAGGTTACTTTCAATTTGCAAAAGTCATTTCGTTGAAATAAGTTTGAGCTGAATGATGGTGTTAATGAGAGTTGATGTTGAAGAAGGAAATGTTGAGACGAAGATGATGTTGCCAACATTCGAAATTGAATTGAGGTTACTTTCATTTTACGAAAGTTTTTTGTCTGTTTTTGTTGAGATAAGGTTGAGGTGAATAATAATGTTGAAAATCAGAGTTGATGTTGAAAAGGGAAATGTTGAGGCGAAAGTGATACTCTCAAAATTCGAAATCGAATGGAGGTTATTTTCGTTGTGGTGAAATTTATTTTGTTAGTTTTTGCTGAGGTGAGGTTGAGTTGAATGATGATGTCGAAAATGAGATGTTGAAGAAGGAAATGTTGAGACGAAGGTGATGTTGTCAAAATTCGAAATCGAATTGAGGTAACTTTCATTTTGCGAAAGTCATTTTGTTGAGATAAGTTTGAGCTGAACAATGGTGTTGAAAATGAGAGTTGATGTTGAACAAGGAAATGCCGAGACGAAAGTGATGTTTCCAATATTTGAAATTAAATCGAGGTTGTTTTAAATTTACAAATTAATTCAGGTTATTTTGTTAGTTTTTATTGAATTGAGGTTTGGTTAAATGATAATGTTGAAAAAAGGAGCTGATGTTGAAAAAGGACATTTTGAAATAAAGTTGAGGTAAAGGTGTTTGCTTTGACGTTATTTTGCTAATTTTTGTTGACAAGAAGTTGGGTTGGATGTTAGCGTTGAAAAAAGGAATTGATGTTGATAAAAGAATTGTTGAAGTCGAGTTGAAGTGAAAGTAGTAGTTTCAACACAGAATGAAATTGTATTATTTTCCCATTATTTCGTTGCGATACAATTAAATTAATTAAAAATGTTGAAAAGGAAAGGTGATGTTGAAAAAAGCGTTTAATATTGTTAAATGAAGCTTTTGATGTTTGAAAAACTTGACGTTGATTTAACGTTGGTGAATTTATGTTAAATTAATGTTGATTGTAATGTTGAAGAAAAAGTTGATTTGATTAAGTTGAAAAAATGATTTGGCAAAAAATGGAATGTGGCGAAAAACGAAAAAAATCTAATTTGATTGTTCATTAACTATAAATCATCGTTGATAATGATTTAATATTATCAACATTAATTCAACGTGTGGATCATTGATGTTGATTCAGTCCAATATCACTTGACATTTGAAGTTCTATACAATAATGAATCATTGTTAATGATTCAACTTTTCCTCAACCTTAATTCAACTGCTTATCAACCTTATCAACATTAGTCGATGTTGATCATTCATCTTTATTCAAATTTTTATCAACACTAAATCAGCATTCATTGTCAACCTTGATTCAACCTTTACTCAACTGTTTACTTTTTCTCATTTAACATTCGACTGTCAAAGTTGATGAAATTATAAAAAAAAAAAATTTAAAAAGTTTATCCAAGGTTGATTAAATCTTTTTCACAACATTAAATAAACTTTTATGCAGTATTAATTGTCAACATTGACTTGACCTTAGTTCAACTATTTATCAACCTTGATTCAACATCTGACTGTTGATGTTGATTAAGTTGAATGATAATTCAATTCGGAAATTGATTCAAATTTTTCATAAAACTTAATCAACTTTAATTTTAACCGACCTTAAATTCTCTTATTTTCGACAGTTCTACTTCAACCTTCTAATTTTTCAATAATTAAATATTAAATAAATAAATATTATGTACCACAATGAAATTGAAAAAAATAAAAGAAAATAATGAAAATAACATTTTTTCTGTAAATATGAATAACATATTTTTCAATACATCGTAAGCCTTTTTTTCAATCGATTCGAAATTCCCGCCAATTTTGAAACGTCAATGCTCGAAGAATTGATTTCAACCGCGAAACCTTGCTTCACTAATTCTCGATTGATGTCTTTGATCCCACGTGAGAACTTGTGTTCTAATGATTTTCATTGTTTACATTTTAGAATTACTGCCAGAAGCCAATTTAACAAAATAACAATATGCCGAAAAAAGTGCAGGTGTATAAAAAGAAGAAGAAAATCCCGGAAATTGACATTATCAAAAACTTGCAGTCTCGGTACAAAGATGTAAGTGTATAACCTAGTAAAAGTGCAATGTGACTTTTCATTTGAACTTTAAAAATTAAAACTAAAAATCAATTGAGGTTTATTAAAGATGTCAAATTTCATTATCGACAAATATTATAAAATTGTTTTAAATAAAAAATAGCTGATTGCAAAAAAAAATTGTTCTGAATATAATCAGACATAATGGATGTCAGTTATAATTTCCATTTTTTAATTATGTTTGTTAAAGACAAAAAATTATGTATAAGTTGTTTGTCAATCAATGAGAATATCAATTAATTATTTTGTTTTTTTTTTCCTTTAATTAAAGATTAATTTTTATTAAATTTTATTACGTCAAATAGAAATTTTGCAAACAGCTGTTTTGAATTGAAAAAAGTTGATAATTGATTATTAACTTGAAAAATTATCACTAAATAAACTTAATTTTTCAATAAGTAATATAAAACGTATATAATTTGTGACATTTGATCATCAACCTGTGAATTAATAACAAAAAGTTTTATTAAATAATTTTAATATACTTTTATGATTATTACAGATAGATAAATCCAAAATAAAACGATTCAGCGATTTTCCATTATCTTCAAAAACTTTGGACGGATTGAAGGAAAATGACTTTGTAGAGCCATCAGAAATTCAGAGGCAAACTATTGGTTTAATCTTGCAGGGACGTGATGTTTTGGCTTCTGCTCAAACCGGAAGCGGAAAAACGTTGGCTTTTCTTATTCCGGTAAAATATTATTTCTTCACACCTTAAATATTTACACAATTTAAATGTAAATTGAATGAAAGGAAACATTGAACAAATTATAAAAAGACAAAATAAAAAAAAAGAATCAAAGTAATTCTGTGTCATGAAATTTTATATTTTATATTATCGAAGTTAAAGAAAAACAAATATTTCATAAAATTAAGTGTAAAAACAATAGATATAAATTTTATATTCACCACGAAAAAAGGATTTATATTTAAATCATAAACAATTTTAATGAAATTTAATAAAAAGATCAAAAGAAAATTTATATTTATCATGAAAAAAATGAAATACCGTATTTTCAAAACATTTTTCAGGTTTTAGAAATTCTTTATTGCAAACAATGGACTCATCTGGATGGATTAGGTGCACTGATAATCACGCCGTGCCGAGAATTGGCATATCAGATCTACGATACTTTGACCAAAATCGGCCATTACCATAGGTTTACATCGGCGCTAATTATCGGTGGCAAAGATTTGAAATTTGAAAGAAAGCGAATGGATAAATTCAATATTATTATATGCACCCCTGGTCGCCTCTTACATCACATGGATGAGAACGAATTATTCAACTGTGGGAACCTCCAGGTATATTATCAATTTATTATTCACCAAAAATTAAGTTTTTTTTTATAAATAAACAAATATAAAATAAAATACAAGATACAAATAGTTGAATTACATCTTGGAAAGAACATCTATGAATTTGGAGTGTATGTATTTCATATTTAAAATATATATAATTATTTGATATTATTATTTTTAAATTATATAAAGTATAAACACCGTATTCAAAATTGTATATTAAATTAAAATGACGAGTGGCAGTTATTTCATAATTTGAAACGTAATAAATTTTATTTATTTCAAAAAATGAAATTAATTTATTTTAGATTAAAGAAATTGATTAAATTTAATTTGAATATTGATTATGTATTTCATTTAGTATAAACTTTGATCTTTAATCGCGAATAAAAAATAAATGAAGAATTATGTTAAGTAAAAAATATATATAAATAAATTTGATTATTAATTTATAATATTTTTACAGATTTTAGTTCTCGATGAGGCAGATCGATGTTTGGACATGGGTTTTAAACAAACTATGGATGGCATTATTGCAAATTTGCCCTTAGAACGACAGACTCTATTATTTTCAGCTACTCTTACAAAGTAATTTTTTTTCAATCAAGAAAATGGATTGATAGTTTTCTAATAATTAAATAATCAATCTTAGAACGAATTAAATATAAAAATAAATTCATAGTATCCAAAAATTCAAAAAAGAAATTAATAATCGCCTTTTTTCAGTTTTAACATTTTTTAATACTATTTAAAACACTCGATAAATTGCAAAATAAAATTTACTTTCCTATACTTTATAAACATTACTATAAAATTAATTAATTTAATTAATTTTGATAATTTAAAATTTAATTTAATTCAATTTTTCATTTCAGATCCGTACACAATTTAGCGAGATTGAGTCTTAAAGATCCGGAACACGTGTTTGTTCACGAATACAGTACACCGGATGGTTTGCAACAAAACTATGTGATTTGCGACTTGAGCGAGAAAATGTCCATTCTTTGGTCCTTCATTCGCAGTCACCTCAAACAAAAGAGTATTATTTTCTTCCAAAGTTGCAAACAGGTCCTTATTTCTAACACAATTGCCAATCGATTCATTGATTGTATTTTTATACACGTCATTGCAAGGGTATTAATTTTCAATAAAAAACAAAAGTGTTAAAGAAAACTAACTTCTTTTCAGGTAAAATACGTCAACGAAGTGTTTTGTAAAATGCGCCCGGGTATAAGTCTGTTGGCGTTGTACGGAACATTGCACCAGAAGACAAGAATGAAGATTTACGATCAATTTTGCGGAAAACAATATGCCGTTTTATTTGCTACAGACATTGCTGCGAGAGGGCTGGGTAATTTTTATTGAATACATTTCCTTTTTATTTGAAATTTAATGTGAAGGTAGCTTTTTTAATACAATTAGGAATATAATTTTTTTCAATTTTTATACATTAATTATGTGTATAAGTATGTATATTTTCTAATTATACATAAATTATAATATATAGTAAAATCTCATAAATGAAGAGAGATACAATTTTTCTCAGAAATTAATTTTAAAAACTCAATTCCAATAATTTAATACAACGTAAAAAACTACTATATTAAATCATTTATAATTATAATTATATATTTTATATGTAATACATATATGTATGCAATAATATAAATTATATTACATATATGTTGTAAATAAAATTTGTATATAATATATGATATAATTTAAAAACTTAATTTTCGTCAACATAGTTCTTTTATATCAATGGCATGGAAAAAAAATCAAAATGGATGGATGTTGAACGGCGTGTAATTGACGTGAAGTTGATTTTATTTTTTGATTTCTTAATTGAAAAGCGTTGCTCTAAACTGCAAGAAAACTTGTTTCACTTTAAAGTCTGTCGATGCGCGGTTATTGATTTCCTCCTTACGTCAATGTTTTCAATAAATCAAAATTAAGATTGAACGAAGTTTATTTAAAAAAAAAAAATTGCCTCGTTTCACTCGCACTTTATTTGCAATCTCACTGGCAATAATTTTAAATTACTCCGCAATATCTTTGCAATTAATTTCACTGGTTTTACAATGTAACACTGCTGCGCTCTAGCGCTACTGCAATATTTAATGCGATATTGTTACGAAAGTCGTGATAGTTTGGGATTTTAAACTACTGAATAATACATGGACTTGGATGATCTTGTATTGTTTAAAGTGGGCCAATACAATGCCGCAGTTATAAATAAACAAAAGAAAATTAAATGTCGCGATAAGAATTGTATTTTAATTCATAATTTATATGTCATATAAATATCAATATATATTATTTATATATTATACACACAGATTAATATTTTATATAATATATATTCGTAATTTATTATATTTATATCCTAAAGCATTTCAAAAATGATAATTACTAACTAATGAAATAATTTAATTAATTAAATAAATAATTATATATCTAAAAGAATTGAAATAATAAAAAACCAAAAAAAAATTAATATTTATATTATTTTCGAGTAGATTTTCCAGTGGTCGATTGGGTCGTTCAAATGGATTGTCCAGAAGATACGGATGCGTATCTTCATCGGGCAGGAAGGACCGCGCGATTTGAAAAAGCAGGCGAGAGTCTTTTGGTTTTACTTCCCAGCGAGATTGAGATGGCTCGCAGATTAGAAGAAAAGAAAATCCCGATAAATCAAATCAAGTAAGGCGTCAAGTATTAAATTTCAATTTAAAATTGTCGTCCATTCAAATGTACAGAAAGTTTGCAATTTTTTTTTTTTTTTTTTTTTGAACAATTTTTCTGATGTATTTAAAAAATGTAATTTAAAAATATATAATAAAAAGTTGGATTTCTAATTAATTTCAGCGCAATTGAAAAATGAATTTTTCATAACTTTATTTACGTTTACTTATTTTTTTTTCTTTTGATGAAACATTGATTGAAGTTTGAATTATTTGCAAAAAAAAGAAAAATGAAAAAAATGTAAAATAACTTCCATTACATGAATTTATAAATTTATGAAGAAGAAAGAAAATGAAAATAAAATTTTGATTTGTATTTGTTTTATTATAATTTGCTCATACATATGTATATTTTTTCAGAATAAATATGGATAAGGTACAAAACATAGAGAAAAGACTGAACAATATTTTGGCAGCGAACGTGGAGTACAAAGAAAGTGCTCATCGTGCCTTTTTGTCTTATATCAAGTCGATAGCTTTGATGAAGGACAAAACGATTTTCGACCTCAAACAATTAGATTTTGATGCTTATGCAAGGTATATACATAACTTTACATGAAAAAGTGATACTGAAATTAAATTATCTACAAAATAGTATTAATTCATTTAATATTAATATATTAATATATAATACAATATTAATATACATTAATATTTCAGTTAATATATTTACTATAAATATATTAATATTTATAGTATAATTTATAATAAACGTGAAATTATAGTTATAAAATGTAAAATTATATAATTTAAACAGATCTCTTGGATTAGTGGTAACTCCAAAGGTACGATTTTTGAAAAGACAAGAAGCGAGAATGAACAAAAAGCAGGAATCGGAAGCTCCCATTAATTCGTTTGCTGGTAAACGAAAAATTATTTTTTATGATTTTTTTATAATCATGTGTTCGAAGTTTCTAACGTTTATTAAAAAATAATAAAAACTGAATAAAATATAATTAATATACATTACTATTGAAATTTAAAATATTCATTTATTGATCAATTCAAATTTGCTAACTTGGTAAAATTGATTGATCAAAAAATTTTCTGTTTTAGTGCATAAAAAAAATGGTTTTTATTTCATTTTCGTTGATTAATAAACGTTAAAAACTTCATATACATTTTATACTTTTCTTCTATTCTATAATAATCTTAAATATATTATTTTATTATTATAAAATTATTATAAAATTATTATTATAAATATTATGAATATTATGTTAAAATTATTATAAATTAATAATTGTCAACATTTATTTACAGATATGTCCGACGAAAGTGGTAATGAGGACGTCTTGACAATAAAAAGAAAGAATATTGACGTGGACAAGGAAGTTCCGGAAGTTGAAATCGAAACTGAGGAAATGAGGGCAAAATCAAAGAAAACCATCACGAAAGCTTCGGTCGTTAAAAAGATTTTGAAAAAGAATATTGTTGCAAATAAAAAGACGACATTCGATGAAGAAGGAAAGGTATTCATTTTTTTCTGTTTGTATTAGAAAAAGTCTTTTTTGTGATTTTTTTCTAAAATATATTGTGATGTTATATTAAATATTAAATATCTATGATATAGTATATATGTACATCGCATGTAATTGTGTATATATTATTTAATATATATTTGATTTGTATATGTTTAATGTCTAATATATCATACGTTCATTTATTATATTTTATACTATTTATTATATTAAATATACTAATTACAAATAATATTTATAACAAATATTCGTTGCAGGAAATTCTCGATCCATCAAAAACCAAAGTTTCCGAATTAGCCAAACAATATGAAGATGCCCAGGAATCTGGAATTAACATCGAATTAGCCAAGCAAATTCTCAGAGAAGAAGACAAAATTGATAAGGAAAAATATCGGGAGAAAGTCAAGGAGAAACGTCGGGAGAAGAAAAAGAAGCTGAAGGCCAAAATGAGAGGACGCGACGATGAAGATGAAGACGCGGAAAGTGAGAAGGACGACGAAGGATTCTCGTCCGATGATGGTCCTGACTTGTCGTGGCTTCCAGATCCTGATAAAATTTATGGCAAAGAGAAAAAGAATAGTGACGACGAAGACGACGATAATGAAGATGAAATTTCGAATGATAGTGAAGGAGAAAGTGAAGAGGAAGATGAAGATGAAGAAAGTGAGGAAGAAAGTGAAGAGGAAGAGGAAAAAGTTGAAAAGTATGTTCAATAGATGTTTTAATTAAAAAATATTTCAATGAAGAAAATATGATTCAAAAACATATTAAAGTTTAATTTTTTTTTAATGTAATTAAAAAATTTCAAAATTGTATTAATTATATTCATTTGATATAACAATCGTTGCATTATTTTTAATTATAATTATCAAATTATATGAAATTTTTGTTATCAAATGAATATAAATAATTCAATTAATTGAATTAATATATTTAGAAAATGCATGTATTATATTAATGCAACACTTAATAAAGTTTGGCACAAAAAGTAAATGAAAGTTGAATATTTTACAAAAAGAAACATTCGTTAATACAAAATTTTTCCTTTCTAGATTAATGAAAAGAAAACGTGACACCGAAAGACAAATGGAGAGGAAAAAGGCGCGGTTGCTTTCAAACAATGACCTCCAAGTGGACGAAGCTTTGGCGATGCAACTGTTACAAAACTCTTAAATGAAGACGCGAAGACGTTTTTTACTGTAAATATCAAAAGTAAACGTTGTTACTGTTGCATAATTTTTGAACGTCAATATTTAGCCCCCTGAAAAATTGATAATTTTTCTAATTGTTTAAACAATTTGTCATTAATTTCAACTTGCACAAATTATGACAATTAGACGATAAACTTGTTATTAAATATTTATATATTTACTAATTTTCTTGGTTTTTGCTACTTTTAATTATATGATCATAATTTTATATGAAAAATGTAAAAAAAAATAAATGTTTTTATTATAATTACAATTTAATACTTACAAATATTATTATTAATTATTGTTAATATTATTCGACTTTCAATATTTATCATTAATTAATTTTGTCGAGAAATTCAATTGGATATGAAATTTCCAAAGTTTAATAATCGCGCGGTTTTCGGTCCACCCGGTATAACGGGAAAAATAAAACGAGACAAGAAACCTAACCTAAACCTGCTTGGTGGCGAGCTGAAGTTGGCCGCGAGCCGAGCTGGCCAGCGGAGAAACTTTGCAGTCAACATATACGAAACGGCATCGATCCCCGTGAGCAGCTGTATGAATCTTTCTATGTTTGTAATAGGGTAAATGTGTTCACGATTTGTCCGAGGATTTTTGGTGGCGCCACATATGCAGTAGTCGCTTTCCACCGGGGAAATTCCACGTTTCAGTTGGTCCGCTCGTTTATTTCCGAGGAATTAACCTATAACATCACTAACATCGCTAATTACAAAATGCGGTGTGTTGTTGATGGGTGTAAATCTGGTTACAGTTGTAACTCAGAGAAAATATGTTTTTTTCGTGTGCCGGCTAATCCAGAAGTAGCGAAGTTGTGGCAAACGGCTTGCAAAAGAAATAATGCTTTAAATAAAAATCATGTGTTTTGTGAAAAACATTTCAAAGAAAGTGATATTGAGAAGAAAAAAAAATTTTATGATAAATCTGGAAATGTTGTAGCAGAAGTAAGTAGAACGAAATGATTTATATATATTTTTTTTTTATTTTTGATACTTATTGTTAGGAGCTATATATTTTAATTTCTTTTAAATTGAGATTGTTATTATATATATTCTTAGTTACAATTTTTTTTCTTTTAATTGATATTGATTCAAAAATTATATGAACAAACAAATAATTTTAATAAATAAAAAATTGTGTAAAAAATAACATCTTAAGGTGATTCCTCAGGTCTGATGCCACTGAGTTAGTGTCTTTTCAAATTACAATTTGTAAATATAAAATTAAAACTTTTAAATATAACCCAGCAAATGTTTGACAATAGGAGAATGGTTCGAACATTTAAAATTTCAATGTTTAAAATAATTTTGAGCTGTGAAACTGCAACAGTATTTTTTTTCCACCTCAAAAGTTTTAGCACTTTCTGCATTCGAACAAAAGGAAGAAATTAATTGTTACAAAATAAAAAACATTCTCCCAGAGTGATGCATTTGCTAGGTTATATTTATTTTGCATAATTATTGATTTTAACAACGTTATTCAAAAAAACACTAATCTAGTGATAATAGCTTGAAGAATCACCTTAATATATTTTAATTATATATTTGTAATTTTTTATTTAATATGTCACATTATTTATTTGTGACAAATTATATATTTGATAAGATTGATGTATTCATTTATTGTAATTAATTATTTTATATCATATGTCAAGAATTCGGAATAATTAAAAAAATTATTCGATAGATTACATTCTTTATTAATTGAGAATAATGTTTTTGCACAAGTAAACTTTGAATTTTATTTCATATAAAAAATATTTAATGTATAAACCATTAGAATGAATATTCAACAATTACATTTGATTTTAT
>JABFOV010002359.1:0-20237 GCA_022817685.1 Aradophagus sp. ZL-2020 | reverse complement strand
CAGTGGAGTACGTGCTACTCCGAGTGGAGCAATTGTTTCTCCGTTCGGAGTTCTGAGAGCTCCACTCGGAGTATCACGTACTCCACTGTTTTCTCAGTGTACCAACAAATTTTTGATCTACTTTAAATAAATAGAACATAAAACAGTAAATAAAAAATTTCTCATTTACTTTAATTTGTTTTACCTTTTTTTTATATTTATAAACTGTATGATATTTATTTATACTATATTCTTTTACATAAAAGCAGAAAGAAAGGAAAAAAGAAGGAATTACATGTGAAGAGAGTGAGCAAGAGAGAGAAAAGACGCTCGTTAAATTCGTAACTTTCTTGAGTAAACGTAACACAAATCTTACGTAAAAAGAATCTTCATGTTTTATTTTAGAAAGGAAGATAAAAGAAATACCAGGGAAACGGTTCCAATCAGGAAAAAAATGACGTTAAAAGTACAAACAGAACGCCATGTTCCCTTTATTGATATATATATATATATAAAAAATTGCTTCGTGTTTTTCGTACAAATCAATTTCTGTAATGTATCGAAACATGGTAAACGTTTGCTTTCGCATCCTTCGACCTAAATGTTGACTCAACTAAATTGTATTTGTAAATAAAATTATTAATTGAAAAGTTCGAGTTTTACGTACGTGTTTTACGTACGCACCTGCATGTTTTGAAAAAAGTATTTTAATGGCATAGGTAAACACCCACACAACAGTTTATTCAAATTAAGTAAAATTAACATTTGTATAACAACGTTGTGAGCTTCCGTTTATATCAGATGAATAATGCACTAATTTTTCATAAATTCAAATTTATTTCATAAAAAAATTGAAGATGATTTATGTTTTATTGTTTATCGTCAGGTTTTAATGTTAAATATCTTATATATATACTCGTTAGAAAATATTTGTTCAATATTTATATATATTTTATATTATATTTGTTTTTTTTTTTTTTTCTAAATCGAACATTGGAATATTTTCTAAATATTATAAAACATGTTTTTAAATATTTACTTAATCTTTTATAAATATTTTGCGTTATTAAAGTAATCAATAAATCAGGTTTGATTGTTCAAACTCGATTTTTAAGGAAAACATTAATTAATTTATTAATTAAATTAGTGAGTTAAATAATATTAAAATATTATCAATCGAAAAATATAAAGTTAGATTTAATTTTAGTTAATATAACATAATCTTTATATTATTTTACCCCATTATTAATGTTACCATTATTGTTAACATTATTATAATCCATTATTATTGTAAATGCAAATTTAATTAATGGTGATGTGGACATATCTCATCGATGCATTATATAAAATATATAGTAAACATTCATGGTTGATTAACCCTTGATGAATGTAAAATTAATGATGTGATCGTTTTTTAGCAGAAAAAAAGTAATTATTTCATCCATATTTAATATACATTTCATAAAAATTTAAACATAAAAAATGTAATAAATACATACAATTATAATATACAACATACAAGTATAATAAATACATACAATTTATTTAAACTATGAATAAAATGATACTTACGTTTTCATGGTAAGTTAAAGTGTCTGTATGAAAATGACAGTCGTAATAGGAGAACAACTTTTGTCAAACAACTTCTCCCCAAATATGACTGATATATATAATGTGATCGAATAATAATCACAATATATGATCAAACGCTTGTGTTTTCGATCTGTGAACAGCACCAGTTTAAAATTGTTATATATATAACATTTCGAAAATATATTTTCGTCCACGTGGGCGCGCTGCGATCTTAAATGTATTTCCGATCCAAGTGACGAAATTCATTTGTTTAAATAATATCGATTTAAACTATTTTGAACAATACTTGAACTAAAAGTGGCTATACACTATTTTTTCTTTTGTTTATTTGATAAAATATAATCAATAGAAATTTTATTCTGATTATTACCAATATTATTATTATTACTATTATTATTATTATTATTATTTTTGTATTACTATAAGTTGCAATATTGATAATAGATGTTAATTAAGATTTAATTATATAAGTACATTACATATATAAATGAATTATATAAGTATATTAACGTCCGAGGTTTCAGCTTCGATTCGATATCGACACTGCGGATACGTTTCTCGTCGGTTTAACGCACCAATGCCGTGTCCTTCGGAGGTGTCACAAATGAGTCAGTGGCGATTTCGGTGAATGTGATTTTTGTGGTGAATGCGTGTGAGAGGCGAGATAAAACGGAGGGGAGGGATCTTCCGATAGTCCTTGGCGGCAGGTAGACGTTCGCGGGCAACGCAAGAGGGTGGCGTAATACGGTGGAGGGTGAAAAGCACAGGAAAGTAGGAAAGCTAGCGCAGCTCGCGCACAGTTCACTCCGGTCTCGCGAGCCGGCAAGAACGCGTAATTATGACCGGAGCTTCTGTCCCGACGACGGTGCTCGTGTCAGAACACAAACTTCGCAACTCGTTAATCGGCCAAGTCGCGGGCAAACTTCGTCCCGAGCTGTGTCGCGATTTTGACTGACGATTCGGATTTTTGAAATCGGCTTTTCAACAAGTGACACGACCGTTTTGATCAATTGTGCCGTGCAGCGTGCCACGAGATGGCCCGGCAGTGGGTCGTGTGGACCCACTTTGGGGAAACTATGTTCGTGAATTTCAATGAAAGTAAGCCAAGTTTGCGATTGTTGTAATGTCAGATTTTGGGTTTGCGGCGTGATGCGGGGTGGGATCAAGTCGAGGGAAAGTAAGTTGAAGCGATTTGTATGACGCTAGAAGAATTATCAGAGTTGTAATGTAGTATGAAATGTTGAAATAACAAATAAATGTGACATAAATTTTGGTCAGGGGAGCTGTCTTCTTTGTTTTATGTGTACTTTTTAATTTGTTTTAATTGTCCAATTACTAATGATGATACAGTTTTTTAATTCAATTTGTCTGGTGTATTTATATATTAATATGAATGAACGAATTTTCGTGAATTAAGTAATTTGTCTAAGATTGTTTTTTGCGCATATTTTTTTTTCGAACAAAATTTTTTTTTGATCGAAACAGATTTTGAAGTTATTTACAGTTGTGGAAGCAATATTTCTTCTCATGACAAAGCTTCTATTCGTGGGAAAAGAAAAATATTTTTAAAATGAATTTTTTATGAGTGGAAAGAAATTTATTGATAAAAAATAATCTTCGGAAAATAGAAAAATAAAATTGGACTTGATATATATATTTTTTAAGACTTTCGTTATTTTAAAATTATTGTTCATTATAAGTAATGAAAAAAAAACAATTTTAACTAGTAATTATTAATTTGTTCTTATTACTTATCGTTGTTATGTATTATTACACTACAAAACCAAGGTTTTTAACTTGGAATGTTTTTCAAGTCTAAAAATCGAAAAATGTCAAAACTTGTAGTAATGTTATAATAAAAAAATTTAATTTTATGTAAATTTTGATTTAGCCCAAAATTATTACTTTTCAATAATTATTTTTCTTAATGCAACATGCTATCTTTTAAACAACTCAAACGTGTTTATAAGAGTAATATAAAATTCAACATCTGCAACATAAAAACTATAAAAATCGCAATGCATTTTCTTTGTAACATAATTGTCAAAACGTTTTGAATTATTATGAAAATTTATGAAAATACACGTTAAAACCATTTTCCGTATTTAAGACAACGTTATCAAATTTATGTATTTTGAGACACTTTCAATGTCTCATGTACACTCACAACAATCAAAACATTAAAAAATTTATTCATTATTATTATAATCGCCCCATTTACAATTCTTTATTACAATTTCAATTTTCTTTTCAACTGGTCAACATCGACATTAAATTTGCAAAATTCAAATTCATCAAAAATCCTCGCAATCTGTTCGTACAAACGACACCCCATGACTCCCTTTCCGCGTCACCAAAGTATCGTAAAAAAACGTTCTCCAAGCCGATTAACTTACAATCCGTTTTCGATTTAAAGTCCAACGACATGTTGTCCCCGATCGGCCATCGGCAAAAATTGACTCACCGTCCGCCGAAGGAGTCACGCGCGCAATATCCCGGGCACATTGTGCCGAAAAAGTTTGCACCGCCGAAATCGACTTTGCGCGCCGATAATACACCCGCGCGCCGCGCCTCGCCTACGGCGGTCGCGCGGAATGTCAATTTTCGGCGGCGCGCAAAGTTATTCGCGGAACGATTGACGAAATTAATGCCGAGACGGAATATGCCGTCGCGGGAGCGAGGGGGACCGGGCGACTGAGGGGCGGGGGGACGCGGGGGGAGAAATATTTTTAATCCCCGACCGCGCTTCACCCGCTATCGATCGCGGCGATAATTTAATCAGAGAATTGATTATTGCCGCGCGCCATGAAATTCTTCTGTTGCCAGTTCGATCGCGCAAGTCATGTGTATTTCATTGCGTGCGCTCGGCTCGCGCGGCACGAGGAAGCGAATTCGTTGCGAACGTCTTCGGTCGGAGTCACTCGCGATCCGTAACTTCCTTTTGTCTCGGCGGATTTTGCCGATTAAAAATGCATCGCTCCCGTCGCCTGTCTTTGTCTAACGGGTCTCGCGACTTTTCGCTTCGGTCCGGAAAAACCTGCTCGCGAACGCGGAGGGAAAATATTTTCCGGTCGCTTCAATGCAAATTCGCTGTTTTTTATTCAGACGTTTTACACATCTTTTTCTTTCTTTGTTTTTCATTAATGGATTTCGCTATATTCTTACACTTTTTGTTTTTTTGAAGGATTAAATCTTTGCCCGTAAACAACATGAAAAACAGGTGAAAAAAGTGCAGCGGATTTGTTTTTGTTTATTTTACATCTTTTCGTTGTTAAGGGGATTTATCGTTAAAACTAAACACGTGTTGCGAGCCATTAGTTAATGTGATAACAGGGGCGTTTAAGGGCGACTTTATGTTGCATTAAAATGATTAATTTCGTACGAACAACTTTGCGGCTATTAGCTTCAATTGCTTATACTACTGGCGGTGTGAAATCGTATGGTCGATCAATGAAAATGGAATCTATGAAGAAGCTTCAGTGGAAACATTTTTTCTTCCTTTAATGAATAATTGTATTTTTATAAGTTTAAGTTCAATTTTTAATATTTACGGCCTAAGCATTAAGGAATTAAATGTAAAACGTAAATCATTCAAAAGTGAAAAAATTTTGAAATATTTTTAGGAATTTTATCTTGAGCGGCAAGAGTTCGATTTTATCTTTACTTATTGATAAATTTTGAAAATTCCATTCAAGTTTGCTTCATTTTCAATCGACACTGACAATTTTAAGTAATACAACATTGATATCGCGTAGTATTGATTGCTAAAAGTATGTTTCATTATTGACTTCACTTTCGATTTTGTGACGGCAAATCAAATTTCGCTTGGGATTTACGCGAAAACGATAATCGAAAAAAATTGTAGTTGTAATAGCTATGATTCTAAATAATAACGTCCGGTGTTTGTGAAAATGTGTTAAAATTAGACGAAAACATCGACCGATAATTCTTTCAGATGAAAAGAATTATTAAGGCTCGTGGTTACTATTTTTAGTTTTAGAGTAATATCGAAAGCGAAAAGATCACACATTCTGCAAACTAGTAAATAACAATATTTTATAGCTAATTGACATTTTTACAATCTACGCGGTTGTAAATTAATCAACTGTATAAATGTAATGAATTCTTTGAAAGGATAAAGGAAACAATCACGAAGAAAAACTTTGTTGAAGACAAAGTAGAAACGTTTTTTTTTCTTCTTTTTTGTGTTCGTTGAAATGAATTTTTATTGCACTATTGAATTCACATTTTTATAAACGTTATTTAATTGGGAAGAAAATGAAAACAGTTTATATAATATTTTCGTATATAAAAAAAGCCTTCGTCGACTTTTATTTCAAATAAGCGAAGAATTATTTGCGATTATTTTTAAGTCACGTCGTTCCGGTGTATTTGATGAAACGTAAAAATATTTTAAAAAGTACTGCAGTATTCGACGTTGGCTTAAATAAATAATAAGCAAATAATTTCTTGTCCGTTCGTGAACTTTACGAAATGTCCGAAAATTTTAAACCCGAGCATGAACTCGAGAATCTGTCTTAAAGTTTATAATTTACGATTAAATAATTTATTGAAATCCTCTAGTTATTGTTCCTTAAAAGAAATTGAACATTAACCTACAAAAAATAAAAAAAAAAAAATTTTATTAACATTTTACAATTATTAAAAACAATCTTTACGAAGCAATCATCAAAATTAATCAAACCAAAAAGTAGATCGAATGACTTAAACTATATACGGACAGGTGTCGTCGTTCATAAATATAGAACCATGATTTTGCTTGAATTTGATGCCTAACGAAAAAAAAAAAAAAAATGATTCATGATACTTGTTTAAAAAACTGGTGTTCGATGCAGAAAAATGATTGAAAATAAAGTGTAATAAAAGAATCAGATTTACACTGAACGAAGATTCTGAAGAACTGAATGAAGAGGGCATTTTTTTGTTAACAAAAAGTGAATCATATACAGTACGATTTATTCTCTAATATTAACATTAGTTCACTTCTGTACAATTAAAAACGAATAAAAAAATTAGAAATTTAAAAAAGATCAAATATTTAAAAACTCGAAACAACCACTTTCACACAACGAAGAATGTTGACATAATTTTTGCAAATTGCCAATCAAATGTAGAAAAAAAAGGATTCAAAAATAATGATAAAAAAAAAAAAACATTATGAAAGTATAAAAAAGTCATGCTGCGCATTCATGAAACATTCGTGAAGCCGTATCCAACGCGTAAATCTTGCAACGAGCCGGAAAATAAGAAGCGAGACGGAAGTGTAACGCGACGAAGATGGGGATAAACAAAGAATCGCGTTGCATCTTTAATAGTGCGCGTGCATGTGGCGCACGCCTCTGACTAGCTGCAGCAGGAAGCGCAGCAAAGTTTTGTTCGATTTAAGCGCGCCGCTTCATTCATCTCGATAGACAGTAGCAGAAAAAAAAAGGAAAGAAAAATGACAGCGACGCGTTTCACGCTGACAAATATCCTTCGATATTCAATGAACAAACAACGGGGCAAAAGTTGTGTTTCGCTTTCAATCTGCTTCGCGCGTGTTGAAAATATTACGATCTCGCGTCGCGCCGGAGTTATAACATTTCAAATAAATCGGGAAAAATCGATTCGCTTACGGCCACTAATTTTAGACGATGAAACGTCTATAAATAACCGAAGGGAAAAAACGTCTTCCCCAGTCGGCTACGATTATTAATACGGAGCGGGAAATTAAATATTACCGCGACGGCGGAGGAGGGGGCGTTATTTAAAGGTAAATAAAACAGCGGGGCATCGTTTGCATCGCTGAAATTGCACGACTCGATGGTTTTCGTTTATTTCGCGCAAATATTAGCGCCGAATTGCGGACGCGAGTTTCACTTCGATTATCGAAATAAACGAGTCGCAAATGTTATTTTAATTGCCCAAGTTGGGGGATGGCACGTCATTTTTTACGTCGTTTGACATTTTTAATTAGACGATCGTTAAACTTGAGTCGACGCTTGTTTCGTTTTCGCGTCGGCGAATACGTTTATTAAATTTATTAAATGGCAAGAAGTTATTTAATGGAATAAATTACCGCACAGTGCATTGCAAATAATTAACAATTATAATTTATCGCGACATGAGGCGCGCTTTGTTTACGTTTCGAGGGAATAATTTATCATGAACGCTGAAACTATTTCGCGTAAAAAAAGACCTCGTACGTCATTGTGCGCGGTTGCTGTGAAATAAGGCACGTTTTTCCGATTATCAAAATCAAGTAGGAAAACATTCCGGACGCATCGGCAAACAAAAATACACGGTTATCTGAGACAAGATTTTGCGAACTCGTTGTTTTTGCTCTCCGCGAGTCGAATTTCGCCGCGCCGTTTCCTCGACCCACAAAAGTCATCCGCGGTTTTTGAAACGCCGTAACTTTGGAATATTAATTAAAAATGATGCTGTAAAAGCATGAAAGTCAATATCGGTATTTACGTTTTCAGCCTTGAAAATACAAATATTCGATGGAATTTCATTGTAAAGTTGGCGAAAATAAAAAGTCGACAATGTAAGCTCTTTGTTTACTTCTTTCTTTTTGCGAAGAGATAGTTTTTTGCAATTCTCAGCACGATATGATTCAATGGTAAAATTTTTTGTAATTATATAAAAGTTTCTTTTAATACAAGAGCTATTCATTTTCTTATGAAAATGATCGTAGTAGTCTGAAGAAATCTGAAAATCAGTTGAAAAAACTCGGAAAATATGTCGAACATATGACGCGAAAATCTCCTGAAGGTCCCAAACTCGACAGATTTTTCGACTTTTAGGAAAATTTTTAGGCGAGTTTGATAAACATTCATTCATTCATCAAATTTGAGACTTCTGAGTTTTTCAAACTTTTTCCGACTTATTTTAAGACTTCTTCGAACTTGTCCAGACACAACATTTTCACAAGGGTTTAATTAAATAAAAACGTTTGCTTTACGTTCATTGCAATATCAGTTTCCCAATAATGATACAATTTATTGGTCCGCGGTTTAACAAACTAAACGGGACGACGTCATTATGATAATCCATCGACAAGTTGCCGGGCTTTGCAGCGAAATTGAATTCGCGCGAGTTGTAAATCACGATCATCCGGGGTTTGCGAATTAGAAAGAAAGACTCGAATTTGCATGGCAAAAATGATCAAACGGCGCTTCGTTCGGGTATTCAGATTAGATGCAGTTACAAACAGAAATGAAATTAACACGGCGCCGACCTTCCACCGTGAGCACGCGGCCGTTCGAGGCAAAACATCGAAATCGCAAGCCAATAAGGATTTCACATTGATATTAAGGATCGATCCGCGGGGTGGTAATAAAAACCGAGGCATTATCACCAATTGATCGATGGTTCGGTAATATTTTCTATTGTTCTCATCGGCCGGATCGATACGCCGAATGAAATTGTTTCAGGTTTCACCCCCCCCCCCCTTCTCCTGCCTTATACTTAATGAATCATTTTTTCTCATGCGTGATTTTTCTGACGCCGATAATCCCCGGCGATGAAATTGTCGCTTTTATTAAAACCTTTCAGGCCGGGCGCGAATCACGGCTTCATGTAATACCTATTACAGGCTGTTACTGAAATTTGATTATCAAAATTGATTTTTTTTTCTTTCGGGGGCAACGAAATGCGTGTTTGTAGGGCATGTTTGGAAGTTTGGTTTATCTTTTATTGGCATCTAAAATTAAAACCGAAATCGAGATCGAGTCTTTTAAACGCGACACCCAGGTTAGATAGTACAGATTGTTCATTTAACGTTGACGGAAGGGAAAACGAGCGAATTTTTAAGAATATTTTCTGAATTGGTGATCAACGTTAATTAAAAAATTAATCGAAATTATAATTTTTGTTCAATATTCAATGAGACAATTAGAAAGTTTAAATAGTAAAAATACTCTATATCTATTTACTAGTCTAAATAGTAAAAGTTATTCGACTGGTTCATTATTCGCGAGGTGTATTTTTTTATTTAATTAGTAACTTTTACCATTTGATTCTTTTAGTAAGTTTTGTATTTCATACAAACAACGCTATAAAAATTTGGAAATAGCTATTATAAATTATGCAAAAATATTAATTCGGTTCTGAACTATTTTCCTTTCAAAGCCTTATGCATGAGTAAATTTTGAAAAAAATTGTTTTTAATCAATTCGATTAAACTTCCTGTCATCAGGATGCGGTGGGGGGAAATCGTCAATATTGCAAGACGTAAAGATAAAATGTCGTGTGACGTACAAATGTCAAAACTTAATAAGTGACAAAGTAATTAATAATCGAAATTGCAATCGATACTGATGGACATTTGGGGTGGGATATCTCTAAACGTGTTATGATGTAACACTGAGTCACTGCTAGAGCTATAAATCATTCAACGATCGAGCTTCAAAACAGTAGCGTAAGTTTCGCGACGGAATCCTTTGAATAAAATACTACGCAACGTCTTACGTAACAAATGACGTTAAAAATTATAACAAAAATGTAAAGGTTTCTGCACGCGAAAATGTTACTTCCATTTACATTGATATTGATTAGTGCTAAATTCGAAGGCAAACATTACTAACTTTTATTTATAAAATTATTCGTACTTTGAAATCAATAATTTTGTCACAGTTTTTATTTATCATCGACGAATTTAAAAAATGTATCGAAAATATAATAATATCCGTATTTTTATATGATATCAAGTCTTATATTTTCGGCACGACGAACTGTAAAACTATCTAATTATCATTTAGTAAATATAGAACAATAAATAACAAGATCGCACGAAACAAAATAAATCGTCAATGTCCACGTGGAGGTAAAAATATAATTATGAAAGTTTAGATTATTGAAACGGAAAAGTAATTAATTTCAGCTGACATTTCGGTGAAACTAACAGAACTGTGGGAATCGGTGTTGACTTACTTTACACTGTTTCATGTTTTTACCAGAATCGATAATACATTTCCGAAGGTACCTCAAAATTCCTTCATACTCACAATCCTTCATTTCCAAATACTTTCCGAATGCCATGTGCATTTGTTTCACCTACACGATACAACGCTCAAGCTGGAACTCGGAATTATGAAAAAAAACCCAATACGCGGAAATCTGAGTTGTTACTTTGATGACGAAAGGAAATGCTAGAAAAAGTGACCATTAGCAGAATGACGGGAACCACCCCACGTATCGAAGATCATTTTTCACTATACAACTTGCCCAACAAATTATCTTTTAATCGCTATAACGAAACTTTTATTTCACTTAACCGAATCTCTTGTTATTGATTACTCGTCGTTATTTGTTATCATTTATTTGTTGATAAAAAGTTTTTTTACTGAAGCACGAATTCTAATAAATAAATTGACTTCATTCTCAAAAAGGTTACTTTGAAAGAAGCAATACGGAAAATATCTCTCGAAAAACATTTTAAACGATTTTCCACCGAGAAAAAGAAATCACTTTGGCAAAAAGTAATCTGTTTTCTTTGCAACTAAAGTTGCTTCAACGTAGAGCAAATAATTTTGCTAACGGGTGATTTCCTTTAAAGCGATGGCAATTCATTATATTTATTATCCACGCAAGCAAGCAAAAAAAGTGATTTAACGACTGTAAGTAAATTATTTTTAAAAAAAGTTATAATAATAAAAGAAAAAAAAGAGAATAAACATAGTTACATTACTGTGAAGGTTTTTCAAATTAAGTATCTTATGATCTTATGTTGGATGACCAAATTTCAAAATCTTAATTTCGAAAACACCAGCCGTATAATCTTAGTCTTAGACGTTTTAATACGAGTCACTATTTTTTTGCATAAAAAAGATTAAATTTAAATGTGACATACATCTGTGCTGTAGATACTTGTTTACTATAAATAAAATCGATTAGCAACATGACGAAATTTCAATTACCACGATTGAATCCACGGTCAATCTAACCAGAAAACTCAGATATCTAGATATTAATAATTGGATGTCAATTACAAAAAAACTTCTTCTTAGAATAACCTATTTCGCCTATTATCATACTGATTCTCGTAATTCTAGGTATCAGTTAATCTGAACCCCACACCTAACCGTTCAACCACCAGACTGCGCTGTCCTGCCCTGCTGATACTATCGTCAAAAGGAAATTAGCAACGAAAACTCGCCAGTGATGTTCCTCGCTCTTAGCTTGTCGTCAGATTCTAGGATGGATGATCTCGAAGGACTGGTCCATGGATCGCGGCGCGAGTGACCTCAGCCTCCCCATGCTCGAGATCGCGGCGAACCTGCGCGCAACAGCCGAACCACGAAGACATGGCTTGGTGACGAGTGCCCTGGCCCAGCAAAATGACGGCGAACGCGAGCCTCGACCTGGACCCAAGCAACGACAGCAGCACCCCGATCGACCTGCTCATCGACACTGGCCAGAGCAACAGCTCGATTCACGGTTGGCACAACTGGCAACACGTGCAGGACGTGCTCCTACTGCTCACCAAGGCCACGGTCATGGGCTTCATCATCTTGTGCGCGCTCCTCGGTAACCTCCTGGTGATCGTGTCGGTGATGCGCCACCACAAACTGAGGGTCATCACCAACTACTTCGTGGTGTCGCTGGCCCTGGCCGACATGCTGGTGGCCCTCTTCGCCATGACCTTCAACGCCTCGGTCGAGCTCTCCGGCAGGTGGCTCTTCGGTTACTTCATGTGCGACGTCTGGAACTCCCTCGACGTCTTCTTCAGCACGGTCTCCATCCTACACCTGTGCTGCATTAGCGTTGACCGTTACTACGCGATAGTCCAACCCCTGGACTATCCGCTGATCATGACCAACCTCAGGCTGGCAACCATGCTCGGCGTTGTCTGGTGCTCGCCGACGGTCATGAGCTTCCTACCTATCTTCGCTGGATGGTACACGACGCAAGAGCACCTCGATTTTCGGAAAAAGTACCCGGACGTCTGCATGTTCCAGGTTAACAAGCCGTACGCGGTTATCAGCTCGAGCGTGAGCTTCTGGGTGCCGGGGATCATCATGATAGCCATGTATTATAAGATCTACAGGGAGGCGGATAGACAGGAGCGGATGTTGTATAGGTGAGTGATCGATTCGTTTACTGGATATTATCTTTTAGTTTGCGTATAGGAAATGAAAAATAAAAACGAAAACTTGTCGCTAACATATTTATTGTCAATGTATAAGTTGTCATTTGGATAACGATATACTTTAAGTTAGTTGTACAGACCACTTAAATTGCTGGTATACACGAATTTAGATTCATTGGAAACCACATTCATTAAAGTTGCGTAATCGTTCGCTCGAACTGATTTTATGTTAGAAACAAGTGAAATCAACCTTGAAACCAAGAGTCTTGCTTGAAATAAATTAGTTTTAAAGCATCAAGAGAACGAAGGTGTTTTTCTTCACTGTATTTTTACTGATTGAAATTTTCGATTGTTCTTACCTTTTAATAATTACTGAGTCGCAATGTTTGTTGGAGGTATTAAATATTTGTGTGACTCAGAGAATTATATACATTATTCACGAAAGCTCTTGAAATCGATTTGATGCAACAACCGGCGTATACTTAAAACTCATAAATGCGAGAAAAATAATCCAGGCAACACTACAAATGGACTTCTGTTGTAATTTCGAGAGGACTTTGAGAAAATTGCTGTGGGTAAATCCACGTGGGAATTCGCGAGGTGCGGATTAATCATTCCTACTGAGGCGCTGTTAAGTGCGGTCTATAAATTCGAGTTACATGCATTTTGTAGGAATTGCGTTATTTATCACTTAGTGGTATCATCAAAAAGTGAGGGAAAAGCGTACATTCGTTTGCTACCGGTCGAAGCTTTTTATGAAATTAAATTTCATAACGTTACGTTCACTTTCGACTTGCCTTGCGACAGAATTTTCGGAGAAATCCTTTACCATGTACGTTCTCGGTTTTATGCGCAATTGTGTTCGATCCTAGTAATGTAAGCTTTATAGAGTACGAAAGGCGAATTTCTTACCTAAAATTGTGCAGTGTCTTGGAAAATTGAGACACGACTTAGAGGTCTCTCTGTTTTCGCGACACATCCCTCGAGTATTTGAAAGCCTTTCGCATTGTACTCCCTGGATAATTTTCGTATTCAAGATGGATCATTTAATATGAAAGGACATAAGTGAAGTGTAACAGAGAATTTCATCTATCGCCTTCCATATGGTCTGAAATTCGAACATTATTTCGTGGGTGTAGAATAATGAAAATTGTTACCTGATGCAAATAGTCGTCGTTACTTTTTTGTTACATTGCGATGTATTATATACGTATTACCTATTCTATATATATAACGAAAACTTTTCTCGAATTTTTTGATACTCAATAAACATTTTATATTATACATTTTTAAATAGTAATACAAAGATGTAATTTAACTTGAATATCACTGTCAATTTCAATATTTATTATTAAATAGAGAGGATTAATATGATTATGTCTTCCTTTTAAATTTTTTTTTCCTCTATTGAAAAAAACGTGACCTATTGAACGTTGCGGACTCCAGGTAAGTAAGGGATACAAAATTATTGGAGCATAAACTTCACATAATTCGTCGATATTAAAAATATATTACAACCGAGTCTACGAGAGATACCATTGGAAAAATGTTGCCCGATAAGTGAATTAATTTTCTTTTTTCACTGCGACGAATGTAAGTCGATAGTATGAAATTCCCGAGGCAACTGGAGATATTAAGAATCTGAACCGATGGAATTCGATTATTCGGTTTATAGGTGCGCACGATTATGAGAAAGAATCGGTCGGTTCTTCTAAATTTTTTTAATTTTAAACGAAAAAGATTTGCATAAAATGTGAAAAAACTTTACGGTATAATTATCTTTTTTAATTGTATTAAATTATTTTAAGGTCATTGCAAAAACTAACGAATTATTTATGTTTTATACATATAAAACGCATAAAATATTATATACAATATAATCGTACACAATAAACATTAAAAATAATTTGGTTTCTTGGTAGTTTTCATTTTTTATTTGAAATTCGTTTCAGCAAAATTCAACTGAAATGAATGGAGTTTTCGAAAAATCTTCATTGCCATTTAAATCTGAAATCTACAATTGTCAGTTTAGCAATTTTTTTACGAACTACAACCATTTACATTCCTCGGATAGCATAATAAAACGTAACGTTTATTATATGTACATATGGGGTGGGCATCTAATCTTATTTATATGTTATATATTATACGTAGGTATAATAAATATGATGTTCCATCAGGGAATTGACCAAGCGCAATCAGTCATTGGTATTGAACGGCCAAACGCAGTCCCACTACGAAAGCAATCGGATAAATAGCTGACGGTCTAAAACACCTTTCATTACACTTATAAAATGTTGAAATCATTCATAAATAGTTCAAAATCACCAATATCTCAAAAGTAGACACTCGTTCCTGTCGTATTTTTAATATTTTCATTGTTACAAAATTATTTTCAATTTGAGTATACTAAGATTATTAATTGATATGACTGATTCAATTCGATATCAAATATTGATTCAATTCGATTCGACGCGTTGCAAATAATTCGCTTTAATAAATAAACCAAATGTCAATGTTTATCTACAACGTTAAGCGACTCGACGAGAAAAACGGTTGGCAATCTTACAAAGTTGAACGTGAATTGTTGGTAGAAAGTTCAATATCATCAGATAATAGATCAGCACCAAAGATAATTGAGTTGTCATTATGCAATAGTTGACTTTTTTCAACAGTCTGATTATCGTAGGCAAAGCTAATCGTCGTCGTATAATCGCCTTCTAATGTACACGTAATTCGCACTGTATCCATTTCACGTTAAACATGTCGCGGTCGATGAAGTAACTAGAAATAGCTGCCGGCTCGGTCAAGCCTTGTACCACCGGAAAACCATCGATTCTGATCGCCGAGTACCATTTGATATTTTATTTACAAGCCCGACTCACGCCAATGTAATTGTACGTACTCTTCGATTTCAACATTCTTAAAGAAAATCGAACTTGAAAATTGTTGCGTCTTATTGGCTCCGAAAGTATAATCCCGGAAAGGGAAAAAAGATTAGGGCAAATATTTGATCAAGTTTTACAATTTGGAAAATTAAAAAGTTTCGAAAACTGATATAATTATACACTTCATAATTGAATAAATTTAATTATAGCATTAATTATAATTTCCGCATAAATTTCGATTTTGAATTATGATTCAATGGGACAAAATTCCTCTTAATCTTATGTTGAATAACAGATATTTTACATTCATTATATAATAAAGCATTCATTAAAATTTTAATGTAATTGCAAATACTCAATTCTCTCTACCGTTTTTCTCGGTGTTAACACATTGAAGTAAACTTCCAACGTAACGTTCTGTCGTTTACGGTTTATAATACACGATGAAATTTCGTTCGGATTGTATTTCACGGCAGACAATATTAAATGCATGAAAAATTGTATCTATTTATAAAACATGTATTTCGGAGCGAAAGATATTTCATGGGAACATGACGAAAATCCTCGAGCACAATTGTCGACGGGTAATGAAGTCGTATTAATGACATGTTTTGTCAGTGAATAGTTATTAAATGGTTGTATTATTACAGTCACGTTCTCGCCTAATGCGGCTTGGAATAAAGGAAAATATCAATTTATACTTATTATCAATGAAACCAGAATATCTTGTAGTGTATAAGTTTTTTATGTCAAAATTAAAAAAACCCCCAAGATTAAATTAAGGATTTCGTTGGCTACGAAGAACTAATAGTAATTTATTACACGATCGTGTACGTAGATACAAAATGATTACTTCGATTATTAAAAAAAAGAAAAAAATTATATTAAATATAATAATCAGTTTGTAATAAGGATAAAATCCATAATTTATTAAAATTACTGATTTAACGCAAAATTTTCCTACGCATAAAAGGTTATTGTAAAAATTTTACCTTTCTAATTAAACTTGTAGTTAAAGAAAATGAACATTTAAAATTAAAGTCCAAGTTTTATTAATCATTGTACTTTTAACGTTGAATGATTTCCAATTCAAACTGAAAATAATGTTGTTTATCAGAAACAATAATTTATTTCAACTCACGTAGAAATAAATGATTTCATTTTTCCATTTACTTTATCCCTCAAAAACTAAACACTTTCAATTGAAAATTGATCGCAAACTTTGTAACAAAAATAACAATTATGTAAAAAGTGGCAAATAACTTCCTACTCAGATTTCAAGGTAAACCAGATTTCACGACCCAACACTTCTCCACGTCACCTTTCGAGTTCCGGATCAAAATTGCTGATTCCGAGAAATAGGGACCCTTAAAGGTATCCCATTACACGCGAAAAATAACGGAAAGTTAGCCCTGCCACGGACAGGCGGCCGACGAAAAAGAGCGAGAAAATGGGGCAGCAAATGGTCAAAGGAATTCAATCGCTTTGGCTTTTTGCAGCGGGCAAAACGTGAAAATCTCTAGTGCCATATAAATTGGAAATCTGATCTCGGGACGTCGGATTTAGGGGGAACCGTTTTCCCGTTGCCTTCCGTTTCTCGGCAAAAAGATCCGGAAGGGCGACGCGGTCGTTTCGTTGATGTAACATTGATGTACCGAGCTTTCCGTGGCGATTAAAGGGACAAAATGATTTGCAATGGACCGCCGGATAAATGGTTTGGACGCGCGGGAAGAAAGTTCTCGGATGTTTTGCGCCACGCGAAATCCGGAGCGCCGGCTTATCGCCGAATGATTTATCTGCTCGATCGTCGCCCGAAACGTCTTTATTTAAAGGAAATATTGACTTGGCGCTCATTGATGGTAACAATGAGACAAATGGTCCCGGATACCGGCTCGGAGATAGAAACTCCGGCTCGGGAACAAAAGCGACCCGGCGATATCTGATAATGAGAGCGAGATTAGAAGGGCGCAGATGTCAGGAGAGACTAATGAAATCGGTTAAGGTGCTAGTGGCGGCGGAAAATTGAAAACAAAATAATTGACGAGCGCCAATTTTGCGACGATTCGCTTCCGAATGGGGAACGATCGAGAAGGCAATCGGTAATTAACAACTTTGTCTATTTACAAATTAACTTCATTGCGGAATGTTTGAAATCTTATTGCTTCGATGTTGAATTCGAGTTTAAAGTTTTAAGGAGGTTGTAATGTTGCAATTACGTTTTAAAGTGAGGACGTTGATTTTACGACTCGTCGGAAATTCGACGATTCGAATTATTCAAAGTTCCGGAGTTTCTTCGAATGTTTTGGGTTAACGATTTTTCATTTGTATTTAGAATTGAGTATTTTTGAAGCAACAAATTAAACTGGTCAATTTATTCTAATTTAAAGCACCAAAAAACTTACCGACGAACCGAGAAACATTGATACTCGCACTTAGATTCGGAGTTCAAGGTCGCTGTCGAAACGAAATATCAAATTTTATTTTTCGCCTTGTAAAAAGCTCGGCTACCACATTTAACCGAAATAAAGTACAAAAATTCTTGACAACGAAGGTACCTCAACGTAAATAATCCACCGAGAATAGGAGTCGGGAGACTCATTGTTAAAGCGAGTAAATGAAGAAATTTTATGACACAGAAGTAAAAAAGAACGTCATCTTCTTTACAGGCTCACGAAAAACTGCTGTCTCGGGCCGGACAAAAGGAATCGAATAGAAAATTGAAATTAATGACGAAACAAGAAAGATCGTACGGCAAGAAAAAAACGAGATCCTTCCCACGTGGCAAAGGTCAACTGTCCAGGTTAAATTCGACGAAAATAAAGGAAAGATAAAAGAAACGAAGAAGAAGAAAAAAGGAAAATAACAAGTTTCAATAAATACTTTTCGCAATAAGTTTCCACTAAAAGCATTAGGAACTTAATACAAAAATAATCACAGCATGTTCGATTAAAGAGATTATATGTAACACGAAAGAAACTTCAAACCTTTCCCTAACTTTGTTCCAACTTTGTTCGACGATCGCGCAACTTTTTGTTATTTCTAATCAAACTTATTTCCCTTCGCGTTGGCGAAGAATCCGACACAGACGAGAGTTGATTGGGCGTGATTAGCGAGCCGCGCCGGCGAATTGTTCTTGATAAACCCGAGCCAACAAGTTGCTTCTTCAATGAGACTCGAAAATTGCGAAACTGCATTTCGACGCGTTAATTGCGCTCGCAACGTTGATACTTCCGTCATGGTCGACGATTTTTCCAAACCGGCCGCAATAATTGATAAAGCTTTCGGCGAACTTTCACCGATCAAAAGGGTCGTGATTTTAATTTGCCATCGATTACGAAAGTTCCGACTACAAGACGAAGTTTAATTGGCCAAACTCGTGGTCACTTGTCGCGGATGCCGTGATTCAATCGACGGTTTCGAATACTAATTAACGGAGCTTTCCCGATGCTGTTGTTTCGTTATTTACAACATATTAAACTGAAATGCGGCAAATTGAACTGTTGGCTGCTGCTGATTAATTATTAGTTGGCATTACAGTTTACGCCAATTACAGTTCCACTTAGCGTGAATGCTTATTCGAATGAAATACCTGATTCCTATTCAATTACGATGCGCAAGAAGTTTGTAACGTTTATTTGCAACGAATTTAAATACAATATAATTTCGCCCATCGGAGATCAAATTCAAAATTTACATAATCATGATAAAAAACTGTTTCCTGTTTTATTTACTTTCTTCGTTAGAAATAGATCTTTTTTCTAATTTTATAACTAACGGTTTTCTAATTTTATAAATAATTTTGTTGTACAATATTAGATATAAAGTTTATGGCGATTCGGGCGTGGCCTGTACTACTTTTGCAAGCCGCTTATACCAAAATGGTATAGATGGCTTGCAAATAGTATAGATGGCTCTGGGAAAAATTGATATTATATGGTTGTTTACTAAATTTATTGACTTTTCTTTTAGAAAATATTTCTTAAAATAATCTCATTTTTTCAACGTCGAAGATGTAATCGAGAACCATCGCAAGTTGAAATTTCGCGCCGAGACGACCACACCTGTTTGAATTTGTCTGCGACCTTTCATCTAACTCGGGTTTAATGACAAACGTCGATTTCCCGCGTCAATTGCCACGTCAATAAAAAATGCTTTTCTTCAGAAATCCCGCAAATTAGCTTTCTTTCCACCCATTTTTACCGTACATAATTTATAACAAGCTCAGTCAATTTATTTATCCACCCAGGGGACGGCACTTCTTTTGATCGGGAAGGTCGGATTTCCAACCGAGAAACCGGTATCGAACGAACCGTTTCCAATTAATCCGATAAAAGCCGATGTCACTGCGAAGCGCAAAGCTTTGTTATCTGTTTAAAGGGTTGGCCGAGGTTGCTCGAAACGCCGGGTGGAATTTAATCGTCGTATCGCGAAACTCAACCCTCCGCTCGTTGGTCATGCTCCACCTGAAACCCCGGAAATCGTCGCCGATGAGATTATTCAAAGGTCGGGTGAAGCTACTGTCTTAATAGAACATTTGCTCAGTCTCTGGGATGTCTGTAGGCCGACTTTGCACATCGGGATTTTCGCACGAAGATCAGCATTACGGGACTACTTTCGCAATGTCATAACTCGCTTTTATTAGTAGCGAGAAGTTAGTAAAAAAAAAAAAAAAAAAAAAAAAA